>PVJX010033462.1:5583-19786 GCA_004027295.1 Dolichotis patagonum | reverse complement strand
CAAGTCCTAGAGGGAGGCACTTTGTATGGGGTCGAAGGTCAAGCACATGCCACCCTTCCCCATACAGTGACTGGAACAAGCTCTAAGTGACTTATGGTTTTCTCAGGCCTTAGTACAGTGCTCTGTAGAGGTGAAAGCTGGAAACTAGGATGCTGTTCAGTTGTTACTGGCTTTTCTCTTCTGCAGAAGCGGATGTCTGTGACAGAAGGTGGTATCAAATACCCAGAGACAACTGAAGGAGGCCGCCCCAAGCTTGGGGGGCTAATGGATCCAAGGCAGGGGGTGATTGAGCGGACTGGCCGCTGCCAAACATGTGCAGGTAAGTGCTGGAAGGATCCTGAAGGGAAGGAGAAGGGCTCAAGTCTTTAAAGAAAACTAAGGTGGGGCAGGACACCTGGAGAAATGGCCTCTGAAGTTATGAAATGCATGTTCCTGCAGGAAACATGACAGAGTGTCCTGGCCACTTTGGCCACATCGAACTGGCCAAGCCTGTATTTCACGTGGGCTTCCTGGTGAAGACAATGAAGGTTTTGCGCTGTGTCTGTTTCTTCTGCTCCAAGTTGCTTGTAGATTCTGTGAGTAGGAAACAGGCCCTTGCCTGGGAAGAAGGCTGCTAGATAGCGGGGTAGGGGAACAATCCCAGCTGATCTTGCTCTCTTCTTCCTCTAGAACAACCCAAAGATCAAGGACATCCTGGCCAAGTCCAAGGGACAGCCCAAGAAGCGACTCACCCATGTCTATGACCTTTGCAAGGGCAAAAACATCTGCGAAGGAGGGGAGGAAATGGACAACAAGTTTGGTGTGGAGCAGCCAGAGGGTGATGAGGATCTGACCAAAGAGAAGGTGGCTGGGAATGGCAGAGCCTGTGGGGAAGGAGGGGCCTTGGGAGGTGGACACAGAGGCCTGGAGAAAAGATAGTGGGCTGCAGAAGAATCAGGAACTGGGAGATCACAGATAAGCAGGAAAGGTTGGCCTCAGGTGGCAGGAAATGGCCTGACTAGGGCTCTGACAGCTCCTCTTTGTACTTGGAAGGGCCATGGCGGCTGTGGGCGGTATCAACCTCGGATCCGGCGTTCGGGCCTGGAGCTGTATGCTGAGTGGAAGCATGTTAATGAGGATTCGCAGGAGAAGAAGATCCTCCTGAGTCCAGAGCGAGTGCATGAAATCTTCAAACGCATCTCAGATGAGGAATGCTTTGTGCTGGGCATGGAGCCCCGCTACGCCCGGCCTGAATGGATGATTGTCACGGTGCTGCCGGTGCCTCCTCTCTCTGTGCGGCCTGCTGTGGTGATGCAGGGCTCTGCCCGCAACCAGGTCAGCAGCTCCGGGACTCTGCCTCTCAGATGGTTGGCCGGGGGTCTGAGGGGAGAAGGCCCTGTGGGAGTGGCATGTACATCAGGGCAGAGAGACAGCTCTGAGTTAGAAAATGCCATTGGTGTGACCTTTAAGGAGGCCCTTAAAATGGTTAAAGATCACAGAGGGTCTCCTGTATCTGTAAACGTGAATACACCTGCCTCTGCCTCCCTCGGGATGTAAAAGGAATGCTACGTTGTAGCCTGGCATGCGCATGCTGAGTGCCTGGTCAGTGGTGGCTGGACTGTAACCATGCTGACCTCTTACCTCAGGATGACTTGACACACAAACTGGCCGACATCGTGAAGATCAACAATCAGTTGAGGCGGAATGAGCAGAACGGTGCAGCAGCTCATGTTATTGCAGAAGATGTGAAGCTTCTCCAGTTTCACGTGGCCACCATGGTGGACAACGAGCTGCCCGGCCTGCCCCGTGTGCGTCTGCATACATTCTCCCCCTGTGAAGTGGAGCCTGGGTGGGGGCCAGCGTGAGGCTGCCCATCTGGAGGAGGGCCCGCTGCTGACTGCTGCACTGCCCCCTTCCTGTGTTTTCTCACAGGCCATGCAGAAGTCTGGCCGACCCCTTAAGTCCCTGAAACAGCGGCTGAAGGGCAAGGAAGGCCGAGTGCGAGGGAACCTGATGGGCAAGCGAGTGGACTTCTCAGCCCGTACTGTCATCACCCCTGACCCCAACCTGTCCATCGATCAGGTTGGCGTGCCCCGCTCCATTGCGGCCAACATGACCTTTGCAGAGATTGTCACCCCTTTCAACATTGACAGGTGTGCCTCAATTCGGAAACTGCCAGCAGTGGCTATGGGGCACTGGCCTCAGTGGTGAGGCTTTGAAAGAGGTAGAGGTGTGCGCCCCTTAACCCAAGGGAGGGGGCTTGGAGCAAAGAAGGGCCATTGAAATTTAGAAGTTTGGCTTCTACTTAGGGCTTTTGGGTAAGAGTGGTGGTAGGGATTTTCTTTAGGAAATGTTTTGTTCATTGCGCATTTCCGTTCTCTTAGACTTCAGGAACTAGTGCGCAGGGGAAACAGCCAGTACCCAGGGGCCAAGTACATCATCCGAGACAATGGAGATCGAATTGACTTGCGTTTCCACCCCAAACCCAGTGATCTTCACCTGCAGACTGGCTATAAGGTGTGTAATAGGCCAGGTCTGTCTGAGCCACCTGAATGAACCAGACGCCTTCTAGGGGTGGAGGCTGGCTGGGATTGCCAATTGAACTTGTCTGTTCATTAGGATGCAGACTTTTTCTCTTTTCTTTTTAAAGAATACTGTTATCCTAGGTATACTTGTAACTGACTGCTTGCCACTAGCATTTGGAGTGAGGCTTGCATCAACCTGGGGGAGCGTGTCCAGTGACACTGTAATTCACAAAATTAATGCGTTCCCTGATTCTGGGGAAGAGGGCTACAGTTGTGTTTGTCACTCGACGTGCAGTTAATGAATAGAAGTAAAATTTTGCTGAATGCTTCTGTTTTTTAACTGAATTGCCCTCAAACAGAAGTGTTCGGGTTTTGTTTGTTTGTTTGTTTGTTTGGGTTATTTTTGGTACCGGGGATTGAGCTCAGGACCGTGTGCTTACCAGGCAGGCGCTTATGCCGCTGAGCTAACTGCTGGGCAGTGTTTGCAAACTAAAATACTGTTGTTCGTGGTGGGGAGGAGTCCCTGGAAGAATAGAATAAAAGTCTGTATATTTGTTAACTCTTAGTTTTTTCTCCAGACCGAGTACTTGATTGGTGAATACATTATTTTATGCCTGATAATCTAGGATCTGGCCCAAAGGGGCTAGTTGATATGTGTTTCAAGTTAACACCACAATATCATCTCTTTCAGTCTACAAGGGACCCTCTGTTCACTGTCATTTTGTTCTTAACACACCTCCTTCACCGAGCCTGATTCTGTACCTGACTTCCTAGGTGGAACGGCACATGTGTGATGGAGACATTGTTATCTTCAACCGACAGCCAACTTTGCACAAAATGTCCATGATGGGGCATCGGGTCCGCATCCTCCCATGGTCTACGTTTCGTTTGAATCTTAGGTCAGTTCCCCGGCTAAGGGAAGCAGGCGAGGATATGGGCACGCTGGGCTGCTGTCTGATGCTTCACTGAAGATGTCTTCCAGTTCTTGACTTCCTTTTCCCTTAAATGCAGTGTGACAACTCCATACAATGCAGACTTCGATGGAGATGAGATGAACTTACACCTACCGCAGTCTCTGGAAACACGAGCAGAGATCCAGGAGCTAGCCATGGTGCCTCGCATGATTGTCACCCCCCAGAGCAATCGACCTGTCATGGGCATTGTGCAGGACACGCTCACAGCTGTGCGGAAATTCACTAAAAGAGATGTCTTCTTGGAACGGGTTTGTGGTCCAAATGAAAACCTGCCTCCGGCAAACAGAAGGGCAAAGGGTGGCAAGGAAGAGCTAGCATGCTTTTTCCTGGCTTGTTCTGCACTGGTGTATGTGTGAGATTGCCTTTTCTGGTGAGGTGGAAGTAGAAGCAAAGCAGGATAGGAACGCACAGAAGCCAGAGCTGATGTATGGCTTTAGCTCTCTGTTTAATTCTTTAAAAAGTCGTCATACAATTCCAGCTATTATCTGCAAAATACAGGTGAAGGGAAAGTAAACAGTTTGTTGTTAAAAAAAAAAATTGTCGGGGGGCTATTGGGGATTGGACTCATGACCTCACACTTGCCATGCAACTGCTTGTGCTGCTGAGCTAAATCCCCGACCCCTTGTTAAAATTTTTACCCCTACTTGATTTCCGATTTTAATAAGTCTGTTTTGCTGAATTCCTTTTCTAGTTGTACAATGAATTTTTTATTACAAATTTGGAAGATCCTTTACCTGTTATCTTTTGCCTCTAAAACCTGGCTTCTTCCTTGGGCAGGGAAGCCTTCCTGATAATCCTGAGATGCTGAGGCCTATGATCTGACATCTGTCTTGCTATTTGTCACACAGGGTGAAGTGATGAACTTGCTAATGTTTCTGTCTACGTGGGATGGAAAGGTTCCACAGCCAGCCATCCTCAAGCCTCGGCCCCTCTGGACAGGCAAACAGATCTTCTCCCTTATTATTCCTGGCCACATCAACTGTATACGAACTCATAGCACCCATCCTGACGATGAGGACAGTGGCCCTTACAAACACATCTCTCCTGGGGACACCAAGGTAGTGTCTGGCTTAGGAATATATGGGAGTATAATTGGACATGGAAACCAGCACACACAGGCATTGAGTGGGTGCATGTCCATAGGTGGTGGTGGAGAATGGGGAGCTGATCATGGGCATCCTGTGTAAGAAGTCTCTGGGTACCTCAGCTGGCTCCCTGGTCCATATCTCCTACCTAGAGATGGGTCATGACATTACTCGCCTCTTCTACTCTAACATCCAGACTGTCATTAACAATTGGCTCCTCATTGAGGGTGAGTATAACAAGCTCTGCCAGCCCCTCGGGGTACCAGTGCCACTTTCCCACATCTGCTGTTGTTTTTACATTTTTTTTGTTTTTGTTTTTTTGGTACCGGGGATCAAACTCAGGACCATGCACTTGCAAGGTAGACACTTACACTGCTGAGCTAAATCCCTGGTCCTACATCTCTTTCTTTTCTCCTGGGTTTGGTGTCTTTCCATGTATACTCTCGGCCACAGTGTGCTTCCTGTGTTGCTTAAGATCCAAAGATAGTGTTATTGATGTTTCTCTCTAATTCTAGGTCATACCATTGGCATTGGGGACTCCATTGCTGATTCTAAGACTTACCAAGACATTCAGAACACCATTAAGAAGGCCAAACAAGATGTAATAGAGGTGAGAGGGAAGACTGGGCAGAGAGAATAAGATGCTCTTGGGGACTTTCAATTTAACATCAGCAGAGAGCAGAGTGGCTGTAAGGGTTAAAAGGAAGTGGAATCACTTCCACTGGTGTCTCACTGAGAATGCTTGTTCCAGGTCATTGAGAAGGCTCATAACAATGAGTTGGAACCCACCCCAGGGAACACATTGCGTCAGACATTTGAGAATCAAGTGAATCGCATTCTTAATGATGCCCGAGACAAGACAGGCTCTTCTGCCCAGAAATCCCTGTCTGAATACAATAACTTCAAGTCTATGGTGGTGTCTGGAGCTAAGGGTTCCAAGATCAACATCTCCCAGGTGAGGAACCTTGTCTTTCCAGATAGGGAGCCACACTGCAATCTGGAGGAGAAAAGGAAAGTTGTGTGTTTTGGGGTTAGGGAAGTTGGGGAAAATATTGGAAGTTTGTCATTTAAGGCAAAGAGGTTTTTTGTGTTTTTTTTCTTGAGACAGGGTCTTTATGCAGTTCATGTTGGTGTTGAACTAACTTTGTAGCCTAGGCTGATCTCAAATTTGCAGGGATCCTCCTGCCTCAGCCTCGGAAGTGCTTGGATTACAGATGTGTGCCACCACGCCCAGCAAAACAGAGAATTTGATGCAGCCCACCTTTTCTCTTTCTTAGGTCATTGCTGTGGTCGGGCAGCAAAATGTGGAGGGCAAACGGATCCCATTTGGATTTAAGCACCGCACTCTGCCTCACTTCATCAAAGACGATTATGGGCCCGAGAGTCGTGGCTTTGTGGAGAACTCTTACTTGGCTGGCCTCACACCCACTGAGTTCTTCTTCCATGCCATGGGGGGTCGTGAGGGGCTCATCGACACTGCTGTCAAGACTGCAGAGACTGGTGAGGCCTGCAGGGCAGTTCTGGGGAGTTCTGGCTGAGAAACTCTGGCGGGGTGGGAAGGGAGTGGGGACTCTGAGGCTAGAGGGGGGGAATTACAGCCTTCATAGAGGAGAAAAAAAGGGAAAAATGGAAACAGCTTTTGTAAATAAGGAGGGCAGGGGTTAAAGGGAAGATAGGGCAATGGGGAAAAAAAAGAATCAAGTTATATCATGTACAGTTACAAATTCCCTATAATGAATGTGATCATTATGTATAACTAAAGTGTACTTTTAAAAAAAAGGATTAAGTTAAGGGCCCAACATACGGTTGAGGGTGCGGCTCAGTGGTAGAGCACTTCTCCAGCATGCACCTAGCTTTGGGTTTGACCCCCAGTGTGTGAGAGGGGAGAGATGGAGTGCAGGAGTGTTGAGGGGGGAAGCACCCTTCTTTTGGTTGCTTTATATACAGTATTTTCAGGATGTAGAGATGATGGCCCAAAGGGGCTAGTTGATATGTGTTTCAAGATGAGCTGCAGACTGCTTTTGCCGACCCATCAGAGAATGTGTCAGTGTTAGGGGACTCTAGCAGGTGCTTGCTCCATCTGATGTCTTTTCTTTCCTTCTGGTTTTAAATGTAACTTTTGCCAAAGTCCTTGGGGGTCTTGGGATATAGCTTGATAGAGTACTTGCCTAACATGCATGAGACCCTGAATTCAATCCTTGGTGCCACCAAAAAAAAGAAGAAAAGAACCTCAGGGGTTAAGGGTCACCACATGGCTTTTCATAATCCTCTTGCCTTGAGTCTTTTTTGATTGATTCCCCCACACACACACACAGGATATATCCAGCGACGGCTCATCAAGTCCATGGAGTCAGTAATGGTGAAGTATGACGCAACTGTCCGGAACTCTATCAACCAAGTGGTGCAGCTACGTTACGGCGAGGACGGCCTGGCCGGCGAGAGTGTTGAGTTCCAGAACCTGGATACACTTAAGCCTTCTAACAAGGCTTTCGAGAAGAAGTAAGGATGTGTGCAAGTGGGTGGTTCATTTTCCCTGGGTCTCAGGGCCAGAGTTACGAGTCATACTGCCTTAGAGCAGTAGGTGAAATGTGTCTTGAAATGGATCTTTACCTTTCAGGACCCTTTCCCCACCAATATGAAACACCAATATGAAACCTCTATAGAGGCTAAATAGAGGCAGATTTGATACCTACTCTTGCTTTGTCCCTGATGATGGTACAAAGCGACACAGAAGGCAGGCACATCCTTAGTCCCCTTGGCAGTCTTTGGGCTTGAAGCTTAAATGTCTCTGTGCAGGGTTCTCACCTCCAGAATCCAGCTCTTTATGGGACCCTGTGTACTTCAGGAGTCTCACACGGCTCTTCTAGGGACGAGGATGCAGACTTGGTCCCTGACCCCACTCCCTTGGCTTCCGCAGGTTCCGCTTCGATTATACCAATGAAAGGGCCCTGCGGCGCACTCTGCAGGAGGACCTGGTAAAGGATGTGCTGAGCAATGCACATATACAGAACGAGCTGGAACGGGAATTTGAACGAATGCGTGAGGATCGAGAGGTGCTCAGGGTCATTTTCCCAACTGGCGACAATAAGGTACCTGCGTGTGGGAAGTGCTGGGCTGGCAATGCGCAGCTGCCAGGTGGCCTCCCCTGACCTGCAATCCTCCCTCCATCCCCTTTCCTTCAGGTTGTCCTCCCCTGCAACCTCCGGCGCATGATCTGGAACGCTCAGAAAATCTTCCACATCAACCCTCGCCTTCCCTCTGATCTGCACCCCATCAAAGTGGTAGAGGGTGAGTACCTGCTTCAGGGGTCTCCAAGCAAGGCTGGGGAGACAGGACCCTGCTGTACCCTGGTCTGATCTTTCACCCTCATTGGGCCCCAGGAGTCAAAGAATTGAGCAAGAAGCTGGTGATTGTGAACGGGGATGACCCGCTCAGCCGGCAGGCTCAGGAGAACGCCACGCTGCTCTTCAACATCCACTTGCGGTCCACGCTGTGCTCCCGCCGCATGGCTGAGGAGTTTCGGCTCAGTGGAGAGGCCTTTGACTGGCTCCTTGGGGAGATTGAATCTAAGTTCAACCAGGCTATTGTGAGTGTCTGCTTCTCACTTTGACTCGTTTTCCTTTGCTTATTGACTTCTCTGGTTTCCAGTGTAACCTTATGTTTTTGGAGACAGGGTCTCGCTGTGTAGTTCAGGCTGGTCTTGGACTCACTGTGAGTCCAGGCTGGCCACGAACTTGCAGTGATCCCTTGATGCCAGTCTCCCCAGCACTGGGGTTTCCAGCACGCACCAGCACACCCAGCTCCAATACAACCCACTGCTATCCACAGTCACCTAACAACAGCTATTTATTGAAAGGCTGCCATTTATTGAAAGGCTGCCAAGACTTGTGTTTGGTGCACTATCCCTTGTACCAAAGCAACCTTCAAGTCACCCAAGTAGAAAAGGGATTAGTTCTATATGGCAGAAGTAAAGCTGAGGCACAGATAGGGTGACTTCTGTGTGATGGTCATGTAGGAAATAAGTGGTATGACTTGGATGCCAAAGAGCATTGTTCTTTATTTTCCTAAATGCTTGATGTGTGCAGAATGTTAATTTGGGTAGAGATAGGCAACTGCAGGGCATAAGTAGAAAAGAGTTTCACAGATACTAGAATATGTTTCACTGTCTTTAAGTATTTTACAGGATAATGACAGTATGGGAAAGCATTATTATAGGCATGCCTCTGAATCTGATGTAAATCTAATTCTAGTAAGTTAATTAATAGTACATTAGGAAATATTACAAAATACCATTGAAAGAAATTAAGTAAATGAGGAGACAGCCCATATTCATGGATTAGAGACCTCATATGGCTCTGTAATGGTATACCCCAAAGTGTTCCACAGATTCGGCGCGATCACCATCAAAATTTCAGGAATTGGACTTGTAGATAGAATAGTGCCTTTTCTATATGTTCTTCACATCAGGAGCTAAAATGGTGTAACTCAAAGCTTATTTGAGGAAGGGACTGGTGAAGATCTTAAGTTTCTCTGCCTTTTCCAAACTCCTCAGTTGTGGATTCTTTATTATTTGATGCTAGTTCCAGCCCTGACCACATCTCATTGATTTGCTACAAGACAAGTTGGCTTGTCTAATGCTAGCTTTTCCCTAGGCCCATCCTGGAGAGATGGTGGGAGCTCTGGCTGCACAGTCCCTTGGAGAGCCTGCCACCCAGATGACCTTGAACACCTTCCACTATGCTGGTGTATCTGCTAAGAACGTCACACTTGGCGTACCCCGACTTAAGGAGCTCATCAACATTTCCAAGAAGCCAAAGACCCCATCACTCACAGTCTTCCTGCTGGGCCAGTCTGCTAGAGATGCTGAGAGGGCCAAGGTAAGGCTTAGGTATAATTTGCTTCTTGGCAGGAGGACGAGAAGGTGACTTCCCATGAATGGGGAACTAGAGATTCCCTTAGGAGGGCTTCAAGAAGCCTTAGCTTTCCCTAATAGTTGTGTCATGACCCCCTCTCATCCCAGGACATTCTGTGCCGCCTGGAACATACAACATTGAGGAAAGTGACTGCCAACACAGCCATCTACTATGACCCCAACCCCCAGAGTACAGTAGTAGCAGAAGATCAGGAGTGGGTGAATGTCTACTATGAAATGCCTGACTTTGATGTGGCCCGGATCTCCCCCTGGCTCTTGCGGGTGGAGCTGGACCGAAAGCATATGACTGACCGAAAGCTAACAATGGAACAGATTGCTGAAAAGATCAATGCTGGTAAGGGTAGAGGGCAGGACTCCTGCCTGGGCTCCCAACTCTCTTGTGTTTACTGTTCTCCAGCTCTGAAAGAGGCACCGTCTTTCTGCCATCTGTGTACCACTTGGCCTGTCAGGGGTGTCTCCAGCATCACTGTTTCCTGAGAGAAGTCCCTGCACTCCCGTGTTCCCCTCCCTTTCTCTAGAGACAAATTTATGAGAAGGAGGCTTCTAAGAGGTGGAGCGAGGAGCACACTGCTGGAGGAGAAAGCCGAGTGGAATGATGAGGAAGCAAGTCTTCCACCTGTGGTCTTGTTCTCATGGCTCATTCTCCTCCCCACTAGGTTTTGGCGATGACCTGAACTGTATCTTTAATGATGATAATGCAGAGAAACTGGTCCTCCGTATCCGCATTATGAACAGTGATGAAAACAAGATGCAAGAGGTAAATGGGGCCCAAGAAGAAACTAATACATTATAGAAAACTGTGAAGTCTTATGTATTGACCAGAGAAAATGGGACAGAAGCAACATTTAGGTGCCAGTCGCACCCACCTAATTTAGGAATGGGGAGTGGTAGCCAGCAACAATTTTTAAAATTTGCATGGGGGTAGGGCTGGGGATTTAGCTCAAGCGCCTGCCTGGCAAGCGCAAGGTCATGAGTTCAATCCCCGGTACCAAAAAAAAAAAAATTTGCATGGGGGCTAGGGATTTAGCTCAGTAGCTTAAGTGCCTGCCTGGCAAGTGTGAGCTTGTGGGTTCAATCCCCAGTGTCAAAATATATAAATAAAATACAGGTTTTTTGGTTTTTTTAGTTCCTGGGATTGGATTTATGACCTCGTGCTTGCCAGGCAGGCGCTTACTCCACTGAGCTAAATCCTTGGCCCCTTACATAAATAAAATAAAATTCTTATCTGCAGCCAGGTGCAGTGACACACACTAATCCTAGCACTCAGGAGGCTGAGGAAGGAGGATCACCACAAGTTTGAGGCCTGAGTGGGCTATACAGTTTGGGTCCAGCTTAGGGAGACCTTGTCTTTTTTTTTTTTTTTTTTTTGGTACCAGGGTTTGAACTCACAACCTCATGCTTGCCAGGCAGGCACTTAAGCCACTGAGCTAAATCCCTGGCCCGAGACCTTGTCTAGAAATACAACATCAAGAAATACATTTTGACAGAACACATCATACATCTGTTACAAGAAGTCACTGTCACCAGGCATGGTGGTCCATATCCAATCCCAGCACTGTGGAGGCTAAGGCAGAAGGATTGCCGTGAATTCAAGGCCAGCCTCACTATATAGCAAGACCTTGTCTCAAAAAATAAACACCAAAAAAACCAAGAAGTCAGTGGCAGGCTGGCAGCTACTCACCTAAGTGCCAGAAGCAGAACACAGGGTTCTGTGGGTGTGGTGACACCCCATGAGTGTGCACACACCTTTGAGAAGGACCAAGTGCCCAGAGGACTGTGTGGACATGGGAACGCACTGGGGCAGTGAGTGTGGGCACCTCATGCTGCATGTCTCTTAATGTTGTACAATGAAAAGCCTCCTGGAGGCAGGGGGCCGGTCTTGTACTAATTCTTGCAGCCCTGCAAGGCAGTAGTTTGGCTGGAAGCAAGGAGGAGACCAGCGGGTTGAGGGAATGCTGAGCTTGCTCTGGTTGCAGGAAGAGGAAGTGGTGGACAAGATGGATGATGACGTCTTCCTGCGCTGCATTGAGTCCAACATGCTGACGGATATGACCCTTCAGGGCATCGAGCAGATCAGCAAGGTCCGCCCGCCCTCCCCGGTAGCCCCTCCTGCCCCTCCCCGCCCTGCCTTGCCCAGCCCCAGCCGAACTCGCTGTGCCCCCAGGTGTACATGCACTTGCCACAGACGGACAACAAGAAGAAGATCATCATCACAGAGGATGGGGAGTTCAAGGCGCTACAGGAGTGGATCCTGGAGACGGATGGCGTGAGCCTGATGCGAGTGCTGAGTGAGAAGGACGTGGACCCGGTGCGCACCACATCCAATGACATCGTGGAGATCTTCACGGTGAGCGCTCGCCACTGCCTGCCTGTGCTCTTTCCTGGAGCTCCTCAGCTCTCTCAGGCCTCACTCTGTGCTCCCCACTCACAGTTCTGAGCTCAGGTTGTCATACTTGAATCCCTGTTTGAGCATAGAATGTATGACTTCTGACTTCATCCCTGCGGGTAAGGTGCTGACAGGAAGAGAGGGGAGCAGAGCTAACTAGGTCTTCTCCTCCCTGTCACCTCCCACGGCAGGTGCTGGGCATTGAGGCTGTGCGGAAGGCTCTGGAGCGGGAGCTGTACCACGTCATCTCTTTTGATGGCTCCTATGTCAACTACCGGCACTTGGCGCTCTTGTGTGATACAATGACCTGTCGTGGCCACTTGATGGCCATCACCCGGCATGGGGTCAATCGGCAGGACACTGGGCCACTCATGAAGTGTTCCTTTGAGGAAACGGTAATGGCAAGACAGTAGGGTGGGCGGGGGGAGCTCTGCAGAGAGAGGGGTGAAAGTGCACAGGGGCCATGGCTGTGGACTGCGCCTGCTGCCACGTGGGGGCTGATGGGCGTGGTGTCTCCCGCCTGTGCAGGTGGATGTGCTTATGGAAGCAGCTGCCCACGGGGAGAGCGACCCCATGAAGGGAGTCTCTGAGAACATCATGCTGGGCCAGCTAGCTCCGGCAGGCACTGGCTGTTTTGACCTCCTGCTAGATGCAGAGAAGTGCAAGTATGGCATGGAGATCCCCACGAACATCCCCGGCTTGGGGGCTGCTGGACGTGAGTATGAGGGCGCGAGCTGCACAAAACTTCCTCCGGGGCTGCAGTGGGGTGAGGCAGGCCATGCCCTGGAGGACGTGGAGGGTGTCACTAGTCCCTGGGTGCTGACTCACTCTATGCCTCCTTGCAGCCACTGGTATGTTCTTCGGCTCAGCGCCCAGCCCCATGGGAGGAATCTCTCCTGCCATGACTCCCTGGAACCAGGGTGCAACCCCAGCATACGGTGCCTGGTCGCCAAGTGTTGGTGAGTAATCGAGCTTAAGAGGAGGGCCTTTGGGCAGTCCAGAGGTGGGTGAGCTGTAATGGGAGACAGCAGCCCCAGATGGACTGCAAAGGCCACGGGGTGAGGAAGGTGGGTGGTTGGGCTCCAGCTCTGGTTTCACCTGCTCTTCTTCTTCCAGGGAGTGGCATGACCCCGGGCGCAGCTGGCTTCTCTCCCAGTGCTGCTTCCGATGCCAGCGGCTTCAGCCCTGGCTACTCCCCGGCCTGGTCTCCGACACCAGGCTCTCCCGGCTCCCCTGGCCCCTCAAGCCCATACATCCCTTCACCAGGTAAGTTGTCAGACCATGCTCACTCCTGTTTGAATCTTCCTTCTGGATAAGTCTTAATTAACATCGCTTATCTCACTTGTTGCTTCTTTCCCACAGGTGGTGCCATGTCACCCAGCTACTCACCAACATCACCTGCCTATGAGCCCCGCTCCCCTGGGGGTTACACACCCCAAAGTCCCTCGTATTCTCCCACTTCGCCCTCCTACTCCCCTACCTCTCCTTCTTATTCTCCAACCAGTCCCAACTATAGCCCCACATCCCCCAGCTACTCCCCAACGTCTCCCAGCTACTCCCCAACATCTCCTAGTTATTCTCCAACCTCCCCCAGCTACTCCCCAACCTCTCCCAGCTACTCCCCAACATCACCCAGCTACTCCCCAACATCACCCAGCTACTCCCCAACTTCTCCTAGCTATTCACCGACATCGCCCAGCTATTCACCAACATCGCCAAGTTACTCACCAACCTCCCCCAGCTACTCCCCTACCTCCCCCAGCTACTCCCCAACCTCTCCTAGCTACTCACCTACATCTCCAAGCTACTCACCGACGTCCCCAAGTTACTCACCCACCAGTCCAAACTACTCTCCAACTAGTCCCAACTACACCCCAACATCACCAAGCTATAGCCCAACATCACCTAGCTATTCACCTACTAGTCCCAATTACACCCCAACCAGTCCTAACTACAGCCCAACCTCTCCAAGCTATTCCCCAACTTCGCCCAGCTACTCACCGACCTCACCTAGCTATTCTCCCTCGAGCCCACGATACACACCACAGTCTCCAACCTACACGCCAAGCTCCCCCAGCTACAGCCCCAGCTCTCCCAGCTACAGCCCAACTTCACCCAAGTACACCCCGACTAGTCCATCCTACAGCCCCAGCTCACCAGAGTACACCCCAACCTCCCCCAAGTACTCACCTACCAGCCCCAAGTATTCACCCACTTCTCCCAAGTACTCTCCTACCAGCCCTACCTACTCCCCTACCACCCCGAAATACTCACCGACATCTCCTACTTACTCACCTACTTCTCCAGTCTACACCCCAACC
>PVJX010033461.1:0-19654 GCA_004027295.1 Dolichotis patagonum | reverse complement strand
ACAACCAGAGATCTTCACTATCTGTCATATTGTCTCTTGTTTTCTTCCAAATGGTTGTCTTTATCTTTGCATATGGAGAGCTCATACTAAATAACATAGCCAATCTTTTCACAAGTGGGAGTTCACTGGCTCCCACTTGCTACGCAGGGGGGAGGGGGAAGGGGGGACATGGGATGGGGGACAGGACACATGAGATGTCTGATTCTTAGCCCACACGCAGGCAGGATCACAGTTGCCCCCCAGAGATGGAAAGAGTTCCTTGTTCTCCCGGCACCCCGAGTCAACCACACTGTGCAGGTCCCAATGCGCCAGGGTCTCTCTCCTTTGGGCTGCCGAAAGTCTGCCACATTCTCAGCCACCCCCAGAGAGGGGGGAGTTCCTTGTTCACCCAGTATCCTGAGTCAACCACAGGGTGCAGGTCCCGATGCGCCAGGGTCTCTCTCCTTCAGGCCACTGAAAGTCTGCCACACTTTCAGCTGCCCCCACAGAGAGAGGAGGAGTTCCTTGTTCTCCCAGCACCCCGAGTCAACCACACTGTGCAGGTTCCGAGGTGCCAGGGTCTCTCCCCTGCAGGGCCCCCTAAAGTCCATCACACTCACCTGCTATTTCTTTCTGATGAGTTGACCATTCGATTTCCAAAGTTCTGAAATGGCCAACAGACCACAGAAAGAATTCTCTTTAGGCTCCTGTTTGAAACCAGCAGCTACAGCAATCTGCTGGCCTTGCTTCAGGGCCACAAGTTCACCTTTCTCATACAGCCAGAGCAACTCTAGATTGTGACATAGAGTGCTCCCCAATAATATGCTTGCACATTAAATTTAGATGTACTTTGTCCTGTTTCTGAGTACCTCTAATTATTAATAAATTTCTATATTAAACAATATACAGAACTTAGCCCAGTATGGTGGAGCATGAGTGTAATCACGGCACTCAGGAGGCTGAGGTAGGAGGGTCACTGCAAGTTTGAGACCAGCATGAGCAGCACAGTGAGTTCACAGCCAGCCTAAGCTACATAGTGAGACACTGTCTTCCAAAAAAATAGAAGAACCATAATATTAAGGTTACCAGCTATATATCTTCTCCTTATTTCCACTTCATCTTTCCTCAGTCTTCTACACTCAGTGCTCAGATTCTGATCCTCACTGACTTTTGGAACCTGTTTACAATCTCTGATCTGGAGTGAGAAAGTTCCTCTCAATTCAACTTTTACCTTTCAATATACTTCTACAGACCTTTCCTTTGAAAATACTAAATTTCTGAAAATTTCTTTCCTTGAGGGAAACTGAAATAAATTTAAGATGGAGACTGCCACAAAAATTACAGGCCCATGATAGATCAATTTTGTTCTGCAGATGTGTTTGAGCAATTTATTGTATAGATTAGATGCCACGCTGGGTTTGAGTAAGAAACAGGGTAACAGTGGTAGACCTATGGAAAAATGGAGCCAGCCACCAATGAAGTCGTTCTTTTGACCCTTAATGAGAGGGGTACTTTCAGTTCTGCCTGAAACACATGGGAAAAGACAGCAGCACTGACCCAAATATGCTGCAGATTCTGTCTTAATGGCGGTTTGAGTCTTTGATCTAAAAGAGAGATAATGACAGATGCCTGGAAAAATTCCCAATCATGAGAACTTTGCAGAAAGATTCAAGGGAGTGTTCTTCTGTACCAGCCACTTTTAGTTTTTCTGTAAATGAAGAACTGAGTGACTCATGAGCTCCACAGGGGTCTGAGCCAGTAGAGCAGTGAATCTCCCCTCCTTAGCCTGATCATTGGTGACAGCTGGGAGAGGTGAGCCTGGGCACACCGGCTGGTGGCAGCTGTGTGTGTGGGCTTCTGTCAGTGCTGAAACACTGTGTCCCTGGCCTGTGCAGACTCCACTGTGATGAAAACCGTCACTGACTACACAGCTCCATTTTTGTGGAGATTCCCAGGCTGTACCCCCTTTCTCAAATCGTAAAGAAAGAGACAGATGGGACTCCAGTGAGAAAGTTTACTAAATGAAAACTCTTGTTTTTCATCATACCGAGTACATTCAACAATGTTATTAGATTTTGCAAATTATTGAATATTAGGGAGAAAAATGAAAATGAGATTTTTAATCTCCTAGCAGTCTTAAATTCTTCCATCTGAAATTTATAATCCCAGCTACATAAGATAAAAGGAAGCACCACAGGCCTTTGGACCTGACCTTCCTAGACAAGAAAACTATTCCAGGCTTGAGAATTGAGTCCTAGGGACTGACCGTCCAGAGCCTCATGAACATCACTAATGTCATTAATATGATGAGGGCTATTGGCTCACTCTGGGGGCTCAAAGGAGGTTTATCACGTGAGGTCCCAGTGTTAACAAAGCATCAGCAGTAACAGCAGGCAGCAAGGAGCAGAGCACAGTGCAAGAGCCACCTGCATCTTTATTGTATAATTGCCCCTTTTTCGGTATTACTGTATAATTTTTATACAGGTCGTTATCTCACATTTACATTCTTACATAATGCCATAAGCAGTGCTTACATGTTTACTGAGTCACGGTTGTATAACTATAGCCCACTGTGTGCCTGTGCTGGACAGTTGGGGTCACATCCTCAGGAGGGACACCTGAGCTTTGAAGCTTAGACACCCCTGAGCTTTGAAGCAGTCTGGGTGGTTCCCCACAATGGCCAGCTGCCTTTCCCCTAGATCTGTCTCGGTCACTGTGGGTCTACTGTGAAATGTCCCCTGGCTCCGACTGACGTGCTGTCTCGCTGCGAAGATGATGACATTAGTAGCTTAAATAGAGGAAGCATCACCAGTCTGGCAAACTCTCCTGTAACTGGGAAAACACCCTTCTTAGCTGACAGTGACATGTGACCAACCTCTTCTGGAGCAAGATGATCAGAGTAAACTCATTAGTGCATTTTGCCATTTTCTCTTATTACATTTTACACCTTTAATGTACACTAGCTCTGAGAAATATTCTGTGAATAGCCAAACAATGGGTTTCCTCCTCAATAAGAGGGGAAAAAGTTGATGTGTTTTATTTTGCTCAACTGCCGTCCCCCCAGAAAAATTTTCCTCTTGGTTTGGTTTGGGGGGGGTGTTTTTTGTTTTTGTATTGGGGGTTGAACTCTCAAAGTGCACTTACCAGGACAGCACTTGAGGCACTGAGCCCCATCCGAAAAATTTTCTTGTAAAACATTTTTTCATCTTAAACCATTTAGGCTTTTCTTCAGTGAACACTGTCAGGCAGTCAGATAAGTGAACGAGAATAAATGAGTGTTAGTGAAAGCACAGACACTACCAACAGTAAACACTTCTTTCTCCACAGTGTTTGTGATTTGTTTGCTTTTTGAGACAGGATTTTACTAGGGAGCTGGGGCTGGCCCTGTCTTGCTATGGCGCCCAGACTGGCCTCAAACTCATGATGATCTCACCTCGGCCCAGTGCTGGGATTGCAGGTGTACACTGCCACACTGGGCTTGTGAGTTTTGATTACATGAGTTTTCTGCCAAAAAAATTGTTCTTAGTTTGTAAAATGGGGCTGAATCAAGCAACCGTGGTCGGTATTCTAGAGGACCATGGATTTCAGTGGTCTGATGCCCAACCAAAGCCAAGAGCTACATTATTTAGACCCAGAGGACCATAGCTGAAGATCCTGACGAATGACAGAGGATCGAGGGATGGGCAGAGGGGAGGAACTGAGTCCCGGAGTGCAGATACCCTGAGAGGGCATCAGTGGAGGAAAGGCCGGGCTTCGGTCAGTGTCACGGTGGGCCCTAGGAGCCCCCGCCTGTGTGGTGCATTCGTGGTCTTCATAAAAGGAAAAGAGAAAAGAACAGTAGTAAAGGAGCTGGGGGAAAATGGCCTTCTCAGGTTTTATTTTCGGCAGCCATGCAGAGGTACCTCTTCAGTGAACAAAAGGGGCTCAAACACCCACATCTTGACCTCAGAGCGCACTGTTGGTACATCAAGGTTCTGACTGCGTCCCGAGGGAGGCGAAGGTGGGCTGCCTCTGCTGACATACTCCTGGAAACGCTGCACAGGCCTGGAAAAGTCAAATGTCACTGTCATCTTGTGCCCTACCCAGTTTTTTGTGTAAGTAGAAAATAGCCTTTCTCATGATGCCTAAATTGTGCTGTGGAACTACAGCACCATCTTGTGGCCAAAATGAATACAGTGCTGAACACAAAAATAACTTCGTTTTATTCTTACCGAGAACTGTAATTTTAAGATCGTTTTCTCATGGCCACACACACGTAAAATCCTTTCAGAGTAATATTTTTCATTTCATCATGCATATAGTAAGAGATACTTTGAGTTATGTAATTGAGTCTGTAAAAGTTTAAATTGCTACCAGAACTTCTGCTACACTTGTTCTATGGGTTTAGGAAACTGAGGAATTGGAAAAGGTGGGGGAAAAGTCAGAATTTCAGAGAAAACGACTACTTGTCTCCTTCTGGTGCCAATCTAAGTTCAAGCTTTATCTCAAAAACCATTTTATAGTCTTGTTTCTATAGCAAGATTAACACTGATCCAAATAGTGAGTGTTGTTCAGTTCTTATAAATCACATTTGAGAAGAAAAATTCTAGAGTACATGCCGAAACCCAAATCTGGAAATTTCAAATACTACAGTCTCTGTTACCATACTAGTAAGTGCTCCAAGATAAAGTTCTAGGTACCAAATTACAAATAAAATTCTTAGCTCATACAAATATAAATTCACTGACTACAAAAAATTTTCTAAAGATTTGTAATCTACTCAGCCAGTTTTTGTAAACTATAATAGTTATATTTGCAAATGTTTTTATTTGTATAATTGGAACAGTGCAAGAAATTGTAATTCTTTACAAACATTGAAAATGTTCTTTTTGATATAAGCTGTATTCTTGGACAAAATATATTGGGGTTAAAACTCTGAGGTGTGTTAAAACTGCTTTTTGTTTGATTTGGTTAGTTTTTTGGGACAAGTTCTCACTATGTAGTTCAGGCTGGCCTTGAACTTGCAGCAATTCTCCTGCCTCAGCCTCCTAAGTGCTGAGATTAGAGGCATGTGACATCATCAGCTTTGCTCTGAAAATGTGGCTTACATTTACATTTTTGAAGTGTTTTATGTTTTATCTTGCTAAACTGTAGTTTGGCAGAGTTAACAGTAATGAATGTGATATAATTTTAAAAGACGCTTTGAATACAAATTTCAGTTTAAAACAGATGATCAGTGAACGGCTTGGTGATACACCCCATTCGTTAACAGCCTGACAGCCACAGATTCCACTCAGCCATGTAATCAAGTTTACTCAATAAGATTTACCAGAAGTTGATTTTTAAGTTTCTAGCTATTTTATATGGAACTACAAAGTATGCTAATTTTCTACATTCCAGACCATTCCATATTAGGGCATATTTTTCAAAAGTAGTTTCAGCCAGGTGTGGTGGCACACAACTATAATTCCAGCATTCAGGAGGCCGAGGCAGACGAATTGCTTCGAGTTCAAGGCCAGCCTGAACTATATATAGAGACCACATCTCAAAAACAAATAAGCAAAAAAAAAAAAAAAAAAGTAAGTTCAATAAAGATTTTACTTAGAAATGTATTAAAATCACATTTTTATAAGAAATATGGACCTGTTTACTTGCAAAGTAGCTACAAGTACCGAGCGTGTTTTATTTCATATGCAAACCAACAAGCAGCCAGACTGAAGAGGCT
This sequence comes from Dolichotis patagonum, assembly GCA_004027295.1. Taxonomy (NCBI): domain Eukaryota; kingdom Metazoa; phylum Chordata; class Mammalia; order Rodentia; family Caviidae; genus Dolichotis; species Dolichotis patagonum. The sequence goes on along the minus strand of PVJX010033461.1, from coordinate 13,971 downwards.
GAAAACCTCAGGTAAACAGAGGTCCCCTTTGATTTTTTTGGGCTAAGGGCTACAAATGCCCAGAGCAGGGGGCTGCACTTCACACACTGCTTAGGGTAGGAGAGGCATAGAAAGGGGGATAATTGAGTTTACAAGTGAATTCTCTAGACTTTTTTTTAAGGCAAAAAAAAAAAAATTCTATCGTATCTAGCTGGAATATGACATTTCACACACAGTGGATCCATATGTTGGGCAGTACTGTCCTTTGTTTCCCAGCAACTTCCATTCTGTGATCTTCCTGCAGTGCCAGTGAGTTTTTACACTTACTTGTGATGACAAACACGATTGGCGTGTTTACTAGTAGGTTTGATCCTTGAACCTTGTGTTCACCTACTGGAGATGGAATCAATGCTCAAAAAATGAAAGGGAATTTAGCAGTCTTACCGTTAGATCCGTCTCCCATTTTCCCCTAGTAACAACCCTCCTTACTGGCCACAGCTGTCAGTCCTCTTACATCGGACCTGAATTCCTCTTTCCTGGCAGCCTCGGAGGGTTTGTTTAGGTGGGCGTGAGTGAGCAGGACGCTCAATCGGACGCCCCCTGTCTGGGAGCAGAGGCTCCCTTGGTCTCCACAAGTTGTCTTTAGAGTACACTTTAGGGCACAGCTCAAACGAGAGTTGCTAGTTTCTAGCTTCAAAAGGAATGTTAAACTGATGACTTCATCCTGGGCGTGGGAACTCATGGGGGCAGGGATGACACAAGACTGCACCAGGGGTCAGCACCTGGCTCTTCCTGCCGGCTCGCACGGAACCTGTCACACTGGCCAGCAGGGTGAGTAGCAGGTTGGCTTTCCCCGTCTGCGCAGCACGCTAGGCTTCAGGGACTGCCTATCTAGTGCTCCTGCTCGCTCTGTGGCTTGAAAGGAGTTTGGGCCGTGAGGCCTGGAAGAGCTGAGGAAACAGCAGGATGAGGTCAGGGTTTGACTCCCCAAGTCGCTGTGAGCTGGCTGCTTCTACCAAAGCCCACAGGCCTCGTCCGGCAGCTTCTGCCTCAGCCTTTTCAGCTCCCTGCTCTGCTACCCGGACACTGGCTACCCTTCGAAGCCCTTTGATAAGCTCCTTGTATCTGCCTGTGCCTGTCTCCTTCGTGCAGGGTACTGACACACAGCGGGGAGAGCTAATTCTCCCAGGAGTTCTCCTTCCCTCCTCTGCTTCCAGCTCTGTGGCCTGCTTCGTGTTCAGACTGAAGGGGTAGGGGGAACAGCAGGACAGAGGAAGGTTTGTTTGAAAATTCATGATAAAATACAGTTGGCCTTAACATTTTTCCTCTTTTCTAGTCTCAATTCCAATCTCGTTTTTCTTGTTAACCTCTGGGAATGACTACCAGTAGCTTAAACTAAAAACTGTTACTGTCGCCAAAAAGGTAAAATGAAATAAATCGAAGAGAATTTGCAGCTGGAGGGAGGATTACTAAACTAAATATAAAGGATTAAAGAACTAGAAAGACAGTAAGATTGCCTTCTACTGAATTAAATGTCGTCTAATACTTAGAACAGTGCTTGGTACAAAATAGCCATTATTATGATTATGGAATATTAAATTGAATTTATAAATATGTACTTTATTTTTCCATTAGCAATATTTTAAGCTGCTTTTGAGTTTCATTTTCTTAGAAGAGGCAATTTCTTAAAAGCATAAAATCTACTTTTCTGCCATTTATGTTATGGAAATTGAATTAAGAAGCATATGTACAAAAAACTTTAAATGTTGACTCTAGTGATCATGTAAAGCAGCTGTCAGTTATGATCTATGCTTTGCATATTTAGCAATTTATAGTATTACCATCTTTAAGATAATAGAGAATAGGGCTGGGGATTTAGCTCAATGGCATAAGCACCTGCCTGGCAAGCGTGAGGTTGTGAGTTCAATCCCCGGTACCAAAACAAAACAAAAAAAGATAATAGAGAATGAAAGTTGTAACTTCCTATCACTCTGGGTACACCAAGTTACCGTGCAATGAGACTCTGAAAAGAAGGATAACTTTTTATTAATATTACAGCAAAGTTCTCGTAAGACATATGCCATGCTATCTTGAATTGTAACACCTCACAACTGGAGGAGAATATAACCTACTTATAAAAATGACTTAATTAGGGAGAAAAAGGACTTCAGAAAAAAATTCTTAGAAGACTGTTTTAAAAATAGTTTTTGACAAAACAAAAAGATTCAAAATGAAGATGGCAGAGTGGTAAGCACCAGGGAAACAGCCTCTAAGAGCTGCTGTCCAGACACTGGAATATAGCGACATGAGGAAGGAAGGAGAGAAGTGGGTCTCCTAGACCCAGCAAGAATCTGAAAACGCCCATGGGGAGAGCGAAGAGAGGAACTTCAACAAAGAAAGAGGTGGCTGGCGCAGCCTTTGCCTACCCGGAGTTGGGACTCACTGTGTGGGAGAAGCAGTTCAGCTGTGGACACCTCCACGGAGAAACGCGGCAGTGGAAGTGAGCAGTGGGTGTGAAGGACGGCACTAGCTGGGGGTGAGTGCTGAGGGCTCGGTGGTCCCACAGGAGAGAGATTCAGCAGGGGCCATCTTGCAGAGGGGCCGGTAGTCAGAACACAGAATAACTGCTGGGTCCATCCAGCAGCTCCAAGCTGAGTTTAACCTGACGAAGTTACACTGAAGGCTACAGGCTGTGTCTGGTCTGAGTCTCTCAGCCAGAATCCAGCCTAAACTTCAAAAATAAAGGTGCAGAAGTAATCTCACCGAGATTATCCACTACCCCTCCATAAAGCTACTGCTGGCTTGCTGGGATAAATCAACACAGATACGGACTCTGTCTCCACAGTCTGCCAGTGACAGCAGAGACAAACCTGGAAGTGGACTTTTTTTCTCCGTCTCGTTTTTTTCCTTCATTGATTTACCTTGTTTTGATATGAGTGTGGACGTGGTTTCTAGCTTCACGGTTGTTGTTCTGTACTTTTATTTCTTCCTTCTCTTTTCCTCCTGTCTACTGCACCAGTTCCCCAGAGTTTCTGTGATCCCTTTTGTCCTCCAGCCTTGCTTCTAATCAATTCTTCTATTTATTTCTAACCCTTTTAAAATTTTCTCCCAAGAGTAAAATTGGCATCTTGACGATTTATCTACTGCATGTAATTTTCTGGTTTTAGATTTTGTTAAATGACCACAAATCTAGTTCATACTGTTAAAGGTGGCAATTAATGGTTACCTCAGGTTGTCATTTTCTGGGATATATTTGATGCTATTGTTATTGCTGACTGTACCACTTTAGCCAAAGAGACATAATTATTTTAACCAATTGGTATGCCAAAACTGAGACTGGCCAAGGGTGATACAAAATACCATGGGCCAAGTGCTAAAGAACCAAGGGCTGGGCCAAGCAGGTAGCAACTTCTCATCCCAACAAATTAAAGAGGTACAATCTTACAATAGACTCAAAAACCAGCTACAACACCTGGAAGACACCTCTGAGTAGTCATTTCCTAAGAGTTCTAAATACTAGCAATAAAGCAACTCACCATAGGGAATTTATAAGTGTCAACCCAGGAGTTAAACCAGAGCTAGAGAGAGAATGAGAAGAAAATGAGAAGACACTTAAGATGCAACCCCAGACATCCAGTTCACCAAAGGCAAACCCAGGGGCCAACGAGGTGAGATAATCCAAAAGCCCCCTACCTGGCCTCTCTGAAGTGGTAACAAAGCAAATGAATGACGCTCTAGAAAAAAAATCAAATCAGAAATAATTTCTCAGACAACTGCAGAGATGATGACCATAATGAAAACCATGCTTAGTGACTCTAGAGCAGATACTGACTTTTTTTTAAAAAAAAGAGGAACTTAAGAAAATGATAGAAACCATGCATGCCCAACCTAGGAAAGAAATGGAATCCATAAGGCAGATTCAAGCAGATATCCAGGATAATAAAAATTCCATTGATATCCACATCAGAATAAGCTAATGTGAACACAATCTCAGATAAAGAAGACAGGCTGTGGTTAGCAATCAGGAAAATAAATTTCTTAAAGAAAGCAAGGGTCTAAGAGACATCAATCCAGCAGCTGCTAGATGATGCAAAGAATAACATAAGATTAACTAGAGTCAATGAAAAAAGCAGGCGATAACAGAAATGCTGTTTAAAAAAAAAAAAAACTGTTTACACGTCATGGCAGAAAGCTTCCCTGACAAGGAAAAAGAATTTGACATACAAATAAGTGAGGCATATAGAACTCCAATTAGCTATGATCAAAAAAATCTATAGCCAGGCATAGCATAGGCAAGATTCCAGAAATTCAACACAAGAAAAGAGCCTTAAAAGCTATTAGAGAAAACAAACAAATCACCTATAAAAGCCCATCAGAATCACAGCTGATTTCTCAGCACAAACCCTTAAGTCAAGGAAAACATAGAGTTGAAGTATTTTAAGCTCTAAAGGAAAAAAACCTCCAACCCAGATTTATGTACCCCAAAAAACTATTTTTCAAAACTGATAGAGAAATAAGACACTTCCATGACAAAGAACAGCTGAGGAAATTTATGACCATCAAAACAGCACTCCAAAATGTTCTAAAGGACATTCTAGAAAGTGATAAAAAGGACTATAAATTCATGAACCCCAACAGAAGGAATCCACCACGCAAGGCAAACAATTTGGGGGTGGGGAAGAAAGAGGTAGGTAACAACAGGAAAATAACTTGACAAGGATAATTCAATGTAAATCAGTTATACCCATCAATATTAACAGTTTCAATTCACCAATCAAAAGACAGACTGGCAGAATGCATCAAGGAGCAAGATCCAACAATATGCTGCACATAAGAAACACATTTAATTTAAAAACAAATTCAGACTCAAAGTCAAAGGATAGAAAACAATATTCAATGCAATAAGAGCCCAAAAAAAGCACAAGTAGCTATTGTACTTGCAGAAATGGTGGATTTCAAGCCAAGACTGATTAAAAAGAGATAAAGAAGGTCACTACATCCCTATAAAGGGAAAAAAAAATCCAAGAATAGATAATAATCATAAATATACACCAAACAATGGTGCACCAACTATGTAAAACCAATATTAACAGACATGAAAAATCAAATAAGTACTAACACAATTGTTACAGACCCCACTGTTACAAATAGATCAACTAGACAAAAACTCAACAATGAAATATTAGAACTGAACCAAGCTTTTGAACAAATGGACTTATTAGATATCTACAGAGTATTCCATCCCACATCAGAATATACATTCTTCTCAGCTACGTACAGGGCATTCTGAAAATAGACTACATACTAGCACATAGAACATGCTTACATAAATGCAAAGGAACTAAAATTATCATATGCATATTATCATACCATAGTGCAGTGAAACTGGAAATCAATGCCAAAAGAAACCACAAGAACTTCATAAACAGATGGAAATTAAACAACATCCTCCTGAACAACTAAGGGTCACAGATGAACTTCAAGATCAAATTAGACAGTTTCTACAATTAGACAATGACAAAAAAAAAACAAAACACACATTGGAACTTACAGGATACAATGAAAGCAGTCCTACAAGGGAAATTCATAGCAGTGAATATCTGTATCAGGAAAACAGAAATACCTTAATGTTGAGCCTCAAACTTCTAGAAAAAGAAGAGGTGGCCAAGACCAAAGCTCATATGAGGGAGGAAATTCTAAAGATTAGAGCACAAATTAATGCAATGGAGACTAAGAATCCAAAGAATCAATGAATCAAAGAGTTGGTTATTTGAAAGATTAAATAAAAATCCACAAATACTTAGCAAACTTTATCAAAAAAGACTCAAATCCATGCAATTGAGAATGAAAAGGGTGAATCACAACAGACCCTACAAAAATCCAAAAGACCATCTATATCTACTTTGAGAATTTGTATTCTAATAAGACTGAAAATGCAGAAGAAATAAATTCCTAGATACAAAAGAATTACCAAAGTTAAATCAAGAAGATATAAAAAGTTCTAAATAAACCAATATCCATCAGTGAAATCAAGGATGTAATTAAAAACCTACCAACAAAAAAAAGCCCAAGTGCGGATGCATTCACTGCTGAATACTGCAAGAAACTTAGAGATGATCTACTACCACTATTTCTCAAACTCTAATGAAACTGAAACAGAAGCAATACTCCCAAATTCACTCCTGGAAGCATCCATTACCCTGATACCAAAACCAGAGAAGGACCTAATTAAGAAGAAAACTACAGGCTAATCTCTCTAATGAACATAGATGCAAAAATCCCCAAGAAGATATGAGCAAACAGAATGCAGCAAGTTACCAAGAAGAATATACACTATGACCAAGTAGGATTCATCTCAGGGATGCAGGGATATTTCAACATATACAAATCAATAAATGTAATACACCATAGTAACAGAGCCAAGGACCGAAACCATATGATCACCTCAACAGATGCAGAAAAAGCTTTGGACAAGGTCTAACAGCCATTCATAAAAACCTTACAGAAAATAGAAACAGATGGCCTTTATCTCTGTTGTAGTCAGGGATTGTGAGGAAAACAATTAAAATCAAGACATGGAGTTTATATTATTTTATGGTGGTCACCCAGAGTTTACACAAGAAAATGCAGGAAATCTATTCACAACACTGAAGACATAGAATATTTAGTGAAGGGCCTAAATCCCACAGCAGTGTCCCACGAGTCCGGATGAAGACCCAGAGCACAATGCCTCCCACGAGTCCAACTGGAAGTCGAGAGCCCACAAGAAGGACTCACACCGGTCTGTTTTATGGATCCAAGCTGGGAAGGCCCAAAGGTCAGCAGTGGAAGCTAGGAAGTCTATGCCAGCAGGGTGAAGGAGCTGTGCTGATAGGTTGAGGGTTCTATGCTGGAGCCAAGAAGTCACGCTCAAAACAAAGACCAGGGCTGTCCTGAAAAGCACCCCAGCCATCCTCAGGGACATGGAGGCCCTGAGCTCCTCCGACAATAAGCACAGTTGAGTACATGCCAGGAAGCCAGTGTGACGAGTTCATCCTGGAGACCAAGTGGCACACATCTTTCCCTCCAGAGCCAGGAAGCAATGTTCGATGTGAGGATTAGAGCTTCTCAAGGAGAAACAAGGGCTCAAACAGCAACACTCAGGACAATCTACAAAGCCTCAATGCCTCAATGCCTTAATACCTTAACTCCTTGCTTCTCCACATCTCTATTTATGCTGGCAACTTTCCTCAGGTGGAACATCTATGCTTAACGCCCTGCTGATTTAATTCAGCGGTAAATTTTTTTTTTTTTTGTACTGGGAATCAAACTCACAATCTCGCACCCGCCACGCAGGCGCTTACATCACTGAGCTAAATCCCCGGACCTAGCTGGCAGTAAATGGACCACCAGTTTTTAACCCATAACAATCTCAATCTAATAAAAGTCATCTATGATAAACCAATAGCCAACATCATACTAAGTAGACAAAAACTAAAAGCTTTCACTCTAAAATCAGGAAAAAGCAAGTCCACTGTCACCACTCTTATTCAACATACTTATGGAAACTTTAGCCAGAGCAATTAGACAAGAGAAAAATAAATAAATAAAAGGAATATGGATAGCAAAGGAAGAAATTAAATATCATTATTCATGGATGACATGATACTCCACATAGAAGGCTCCAAAAACTCCACTAAAAGACCTCTATTTTTAATAACCAAATTCAATAACATAGCTGGATATAAACACTCAAAAATCAATAGCCTTCCAATACACGAAAAACAAATTCACTGAGAATCATAGAAAACACCTTTCTCAATAGCATTCAAAAAAAATGAAATACCTAGGAATCAATCTAACAAAGGAAGTAAATAAAAGACCTCTACACTGAAAACTATAGTACTCTGAAAAAGGAGACTGAAGAAGGTACCAGAAAATGGAAAGATATCCCTTGTTCTTAGGTAGGAAGAATCAATACAGTAAAAATGGCCATACTTCCAAAACTGTTACACAGATTTAACACAATTTTGATGAAAATTCCAACATCATATCACACAGAATTAAAGAAAACACTTTTTAAAATTCATTTGCAACCAGAAGAAACCTAGAATAGCAAAAGCAATTCTGCACAAAAGGGGGGGGGGGAGTGTATCATAATCCCAGACTTAAAATTATACTATAAAGCTACTATGATAAAAAACAGCATGGTACTGGCAAAACAATAGACTGAGGATCAATGGAACAGATTAGAAGATGCAGGAACAACTCTAGACACACTCAGCCACCTTATCTTTGACAAAGGTGTCAAATACATTCAATGGAAGAAAATTAGCCTCTTTAATAAATGTGCTGGAAAAACAGGCTTTACACATGCTGAAGATTAAAATTGGGCCCATATCTTTCACCGCACTAAAATCAAAATGGATCAAAGATCTAAATATTAAAACAGAAACATTAAGTCTGCAGGAAGCCAGAATAGGTAAAACTCCTGAAAACAGTTATAGGCAAAGACTTAATGAAAAAAACCTCAACTGCACAGGAATGATCATAAAGAATTGACAACAGGGATCTCATCTCATTAAAAAGCTTTTGCACAGCAAGAGAAACCACCAACAGAGTAAAGACACAACACACACTGTAGGAAACACTGCCAGCTGTTTCTTGAAGGATTACTATCGAGAACATACAATGAAATCAAACAAATCAGACTCCCCAAACTTAAAGACCCAATCCAAAAATGGCATCAGAGATGAATACACATTCCCAAAGTATGACTGGCAAATAAATACATGAAAAAAATGTTCAACACCACTGGTTATTCAAGAGGTGCAAATTAAACAAGAGTTTCTACCACATTCCAGAAAGAATGGCTATTATCAAGAAATCAACCAGTAACAAATATTGGCAGGCATGTGGGGAAAAAAGGAAAACATCTCTAGAGTGTAGACTGGTACAGTTGTTGTAGAAAAAGTATGGAGTTTCCTCAAAAAACTAGGACTACAAGTTCCATTCAACCCAGGTATTCAGGGTTGGGGATTTAGCTCAATGGCCTAAGTGCTTGCCCAGCAAGTGTGAGATTGTGAGTTCCATCCAACCAAAAAACCAGATATTCCTCTTCTGGGCATCTTTCCACAAGACTGAAAAACATCACACCACAGCAATATGTGCACACATATGTTTATAGCAGCACAGTTCGTATTAGCCAAATCTTGGAAACAACCCAAGTGTCCATTAACTGGTGAATCAAAACATTTTATACAATGGAATACTACTCTGCCACAAAAAAGGATATGCTCAAGACATTTCTAGAAAAGAGATGTACCTTGAGTCCATACTCTTAAGTGAAATAAATCAGATACATATGCGCAAATACTGCACCATTTCTCTGGTTAAGAATTTAAGAGTATAAATAAGGACCAAAATGTGTAAGAAGAAATGTGAAACAGGAAGAAAATGTTCAAATGGGGAGGGAAACAAGAGAAAGGGGAGGGGAAAAGGGGAAAAAAAAGAGAAAAGAAGGAAAACATGGAAAACAAAAAAAAAAGATTCAAACCAAAAACCTATGACAGAGGCCAGGGATTTAGCTCAGCAGCATAAGCACCTGCCTGGTAAGTGCTACGTCATGAGTTTGATCCCTGGTTCCAAAACAAACAAACAAACAAACAAACCCCTATGATATAATACAACTTTATTTTTAGAAACACAATATGAAGAACAAGACATTTATTTACATTTTGAAACTGTTTACTGGGAACACCTCTGGCCTTTGGCCCTCTGGTTTCACTCACACGGGTCAGGGTGCCACATGTCTGGCAGGTCAGCTGGCAGTGCTGACGGTCTGTGCTCTCCAGTTCTCTTTGGGCTTGGAATAGTTCCAAGGCCTTCTGTTCTCAGTGAACCCATACAGCTTTCTAAGTGCCACTCGAGCAGCTTCTTCTTCTGCAACAAGTACTGTTTCCCCAGGTCCTTCTGCAATCAACTTTTTATCACTAAGAAAAAACAACAGTGGTCTTAAATGACAGGGTACTCTAGAGGACAGTATATAATACAAAGAGAAATATAAACAATACATAAGTATTTTTCAAGTCAAAAAAGCAAATGCATATGACTGCAGGTGCATTTTTTAATTGTTGATGAGACAACTGGAATAGATATTTTTTGTAAAAGCCGAAAACTATCAAAAATGTTCCTGAAGCCAGGGATTTAGCTCAGCGGGATCAGCACCTGCCTGGCAAGTGCAAGGTCATGAGTTCAATCCCCTGTACAAAAAAAAAAAAAAATTCCTAAAAATTATGACTAGTTTCATTTCTTTGAATGTGCAAATAAAGATTCTGATGAAAAAATTATGGCTCTGAGTGTTTGCTTTGGCAGTATATAAACTAAAAATTAAAGTTCTGCATTTTGTTTTTTTACTAAGATAAGTCTCATCATGTAGTTCAGGCTGGCCTGGAACTCACTATGTAGCCCGGGCTGGTCTCACACTCATGACAATTCTGTATCAACCTCCCAAGTGCTGGGATTACAGGTATGGGTCACCATGCTGTGCTTTAATTAAGAACTTCAGATCTTCAAAACTCAGATTTTAAAAATATTTCTGTATTTATAATGTATTCTAAATTATTCCCAAGAAATAGTAAGAAAGTACAGTGAATACTACATATTGGCTTTTCATAATCTGTTGAAAATAGATAAAACTAAAACCAATTCCTTGGTTTTCCTGAGATCTCTATTATTACTAGTTATAACTAGGATCTTCTTTAAAAGTGTTCCTGCAAGAAAGCAATGGATGTGAACATTAAATAACTATAATCCTATTTGTTTTGCTTCTTCTCAATTATATTTAACTAATTCCTAAAAACTTAGTGATCTACAATTTCATCTGAACAAAAGCAGCATTTCTCTGCAATGGAGTCAATATAAAGTGACTTGAACGTTAAAACCAAAACCAAATTGAAGGAAAAAAAAACCATGAAGGGAATAGTAAAAACCATACTACAACACAGAAGACATTTGCTAAGAAACATGTGCTATGATAGCAAGTTAAAATAAAACACAGGTTAATCATATGAAGAACTTTGTAATAATATTATATACACATGTCTGCAAAGTGAGCAATACAGAAAACCATCTAAAAATTTATCATTATCATCATGCTTTTAGTCTAATGATGTTGCTATTCTATAATCAGTTATCTTTCAAAAATTATCACTTAAAAATCTAGAAAAAAACTATTACCCAAGATAATCACTGTTTGTAATACCGAAAATTATTCTTATTTTTTAGTTGAAAGATTATTCCCCCAAAAACTCTACATGTCATAAAAATCTGTTTAAAATGTCACTGATAGTAACTGAACTATATTTCTTCATGTACATGTATTTTTTGCTTGCTTTTTCTTATTATTTTTGAGACAAGAACTTGCTATAGTTCTAGGCTCATAACAATCTTTCTGCCTCTGCCTCCCAAATGCTGGGATTATAGGCATGCACCACCACATCTGCTTGTAATTTTATTAATTCCATAACTAGTTACTAACCACCATATCCCAAAAACTTCCAGATAAGGGGTATATAAAGAGGTTAAAAAAAAAAAAAATAACAAGCCTAGTGTCATGGTTTATATCAGTGGCCCCCAAGCCTCATGCAATTATGGACTTGACTAAATCTAGCATTTGTGATTGGTTCACTGTCTAGCGCTCGGATTGGTTGTGTGAGTGCTACACCCTCCTAGGGGTGGAGCCAGCATATGATGTAATGGCAGGAGGAAGGTGTGTCTCACTCTTGCTTTTTTGCTTTTGCTGTTTGCAGAAGCTATGAAGGACTGCCCCACCAAGCTATGCTACAATGGAGCCAACTGAGTACAGACTGAAACCCCCCAAAACTGTAAGAAATAAACCTCTCCTTCCCTAATTTTCGGCGTCAGGTATTTTGTCTTAGCAACAAGTGAAAAGTATCTAAGACTCCTGGCATGAAAGTGCATGCCTGTAATCCCAGCTACTCAGGAGGCTGAGGTGAAAGAATCATAAATTTGAGGACAACCTGAGAACTTAATGGGACTCTCTCAAACTAAGAAAAATAAAAAGGGCTGAGGATGTAGCTAAGTGACTGTCCTACTTTTCTCTTATTGCTGAAATAAAACACTCAACATCCAAGATTAAAGGGGAAAAGGTTTATTTGGCTTAGTTTGTAAAGGTTTCAGTCCACAATCGACAGGCTCCAAGGCAGGGTGGCTTGGCAGATGGGCAACAGTTCATGATGCCCACAACACAGCAAAATAACAAGGGTCTTTAACAGCGTATTCTGCCCTTTGTATCTTATCCAGACTACTAGGGCCATGCAGCACTCACACCCTTAATCCTAGTGCCAAGTCTAGCACTGCAGCATAAATCAATTTTAGTGTCACACTCTAGATCCAGCCACTTCTGAAAAGTTCCTCCTATGACTGCCTTAACCTAGATATATTAGCTATTCAATTGAATATTCATATATTCAAGTAAATATCGATAATATTCAATATCTAGCTTATTTATTTATTTTGTGTTAAGGGGAGTGAAACCTAGGACCCTGTGCTTGCTAGGCAAGGGCCCCACCACTGAACTACATGTCCAGCCCATTTTCATCTTAGCACCTAAAATCAATTTGAGGCAGGTCAGTTTCTTACTAACAAATGAAAAATTCTCAACATGGGTTGATCTATACATTTTGATGGAGAACTAAGCCCTCCCTTTTTTTTATTTCTAGACACAAAGTTGTTTACTAGAATAGACTAAGGTTAAATCTATAACACGAGTCAAAACTTATATTAATATACAGAAAATTTTAGGTTAACATATATCCCATGAAATTCTATAGTAAATAGTTATCTAATAAAAACTACTAAAAGCAAAATATACCTTACTTGTCTTTCATAGAAATATCCAAAAAGGAATCGAAGTGATAAACACACAATCATGGGGATGAGATTTTAGAAGTCTCTTCATGTTATCAGAGGTCATGTTAAAAAATGTGGAAAAAAACAATCTGGGTGTGGTAGAACAAACCCCAGCTACTCAGAATCCTCAGGCTGGAGGATCTGGAGTCTGAGCCCAAGGTAGGCAGTATCAGAACTCTGCCTCAGAAAAAAAAAAGAACTATGAAAAGTCTAGAGTCTATTTTTAAGGCTTGCAATCAAAGCTGTGAATTTAAGGTTAAAATTCTACTTACCAGTATAAGCCAACAAAATACAAAGGCAAAGCTGTGGTGCTTCCAGACTGCCTAGTAAGTCTAGGTTCAGGAAGTGAAATGTTTCTCTTCTTCAGTTCGGCTACCAGCAATCCCATGGGATTTATTATCTCCCACATCTCAAAAAGCTCTTTTCCAGTCAGTTGAGTAATTAAGAAGTCCTGCATATAAAATAGTATTTAACACATCTGAATTAGCACAAAGAACTTAAGGGCCTGAATTCGAAGTACGTATTTAACAGAAAATTTAATGGGTAATGACACTATGTAACACCTAAAAATCCAAAATCTAAAACAATTCAAAACATGTAATGTTTTGAGCACTGTTATGATACTCAAAAAGGTTATGATCCTAGAGTAACTTAGATTTCAAATTTTAGTAGGCAATCTCAATCTGCAAAGCTTTGCAAAGATTTCAAATCTGAAAATATCAAAACTCTGAAACACTTCTAGAATCAAGCATTTTGCATGATGCTGCTCAACCTAACCCCCCCCACACACACCTTGCAGTGCTAGGGACAGAACTTAGGGTCTTCTGCATCCTAGGCCAATCCTCTACTACTGAGCAACACCCACAAGCTCTCATACAGTTTTCTGTGTATCAATTTCATTGCAAAAATCATAGTTAAACTGGACCTGTGAAAATTATTTTAGGCAGTATGATCTAACAGAATTACACAAGAGGTAGAATCCTACCTTATAATAATCATATTCCTATCAGTAAGAAAAAAATTTTAAGAGTTGAATTAATGAATCAACAGTAATAACTTCTGGCAGAAACTCATCTAAAA
>PVJX010033460.1:0-19663 GCA_004027295.1 Dolichotis patagonum | reverse complement strand
CCATGGGGCAGTGGGGTGGCTGCCCCTGTGCCCTGCTGCTTGGGAGCTGAGAGTCCGTATTTCAGGTGAACAGATGAGCAGATGAGGACTTGTGTTAAGAAACTGGTGCCAGAGCCTTCGGGGAGAACAAGATGAAACTGACAGGAAGATACGGAGCCACCTTCAGGCCAGAGATGAGGAGACCACAACTGGAGCAGACAGCGCAGAGAGAGGGCAGAGCATGTCATCGGAAGGGTCAGCAGGACACGGTGACTACTGCTTGCAAAAGGGGGAAGGGCTGCAGGTGAATCTGTCTGAGGCCTGGGTAACCGAGGAGGCGATGGATGCAGGAGGAAGGGCAAGTCCAGGCAGGAATTCCATCTTGAGCTCGGCCTGGAATATTGTGATGGAGGTGTCAGCGAGTTGCTGTTTACCCGAGGCTGGCGTCCAGGGCAGCAGGATGGGAGAATTCCCAGACGAGTGAGCATCGCAGCCCTGAGATGCCTGGGGTCACCTAGGAGAGGGAGGATGTGGAGTAAAGGAAGAGCCAGCCGAGTCCAGACCCTGGGGACACCAATCCATGAGGAATGGGAAGAAGAGGAATCCATGAAGAGTTGGCCTGAGTGGCGGAGGATTTCAGGAAAGAAGTGGCATCCAAAGTGGCCATGAGGTTCAGAAGGAAGGGGTGGGGACCGCTGGAAGTCAACCATGGTGCATTCACCAGGCGGATTCCTGCCAGTGCATGAAGAGAGAGTGGGTGAGGTCTGGGGGACAGCACTGCGGAGAGTTCTCTTTGAAATCCAGGCTGAGACAGGAAGAACAGACATTAAAGAGAAGCTAGCGGCGACCCGGGCAGTGGTTTGTACAGTCAACCCCACTTACTCCAAGCTTCTGGACTCGGGAATTCACCTGCTCACTAGTACTTATTTTTATGCCCCAAAGCAGTGTTCCTGGTGCCTTTCTCCTCCTTCCAAGCATGCAGAGAGACAAGAAACAAGTCATCTGCAGCCAAGGCCAAAGAAGGCCTCCTTGTTTCAGGTTTTGTCCTGTAAACAAGAGTCCTCTGCAAGGTCCATTGAGAGTCCCTGCATACAGCGCCCTCTAGTGCTCCTAGAAGGCTGTGATATGCATTAGGGCCCAAACGGGATAGTAAATGAGCTCCAGGCAGGCGTGAGTTCTAACCCGCTGGCCACGAGTTCGGTGTCAGTGCATCAACAATGCACACTACATAAGGAATCTGTGCAGTGCATGTGGGAAATAAAGTCATCACCAAACCCCGGAGGGAAATGTCGGGACCAGAGGCTCAAAGTCACCCAAAGTGGTATTTCCTGAAGGAGCAAGGGGTCAGGATTTACCAGTCCAGTGTGTGCAGCACTTACAGATGAGAATCACCTACTCTTGTTAGTGCGTGAACATCACAGTGAGGGTCACTAGACAGCTGCCCTTGGCCAGTCTTCTGCCTCTGGATCCTTGGGTGGGTCTTCTCCTTCCTCCCGGGCATCGGGCTCCCTCTAGCAGGTGGGGCATTGTGGAGAGCACGACAGGAAGCTTGCACTAGTGAGTCCAGCGTCTGAATCACAGAGTTCTGCAAGCTCGGCGAGGTGGCCACAGCCCACCCACGCTCACGTGGCTCCTAGAAGGCTGTGGCGTGGTAGGTCGTGGTGGGTAAGTCCATTGCCACGTCTCCCACAGAACTTCCTTCCATTAGTTTTGCTCACTTTGCCATGCTAGGGATTGAACCAGAGCCTCCTGCACGCAAGGCAAACACTCTGCCGCTGAACCACACCTCCGGGCCAGATGCATCTCAAACAAAAAGTGCTCAAGGTTTGGGCTTCGCATGTCGTTGTCTAAACATGGAGATCTGAGCATTACAAGCAAGCGAACAAAGCCTTGGAAGCAGGTGATGGGAGGAAGCCTGAACCCTAACTCTAACAGAGACCCCTGTAGTGGGTTCTAGACTCCTGCCTGGGTCACAGCACACGGCAGGAAAGGAAAGAAAGACTGGTCTTTCCAGCTACAAAGATCAAGAAAGTGTAGCACTCTCAAATACATTCCTTTCAACGTGAGGGTTGGGCCCTGGTTTGCTGTATTTCCTATTTTAGAGTACAGATAAGAAAAAATCTTTGGTTGAATACTGCGTTTCGCTGTTCACTCAAATATTAAATCATTTTCTAGCAGCCTGAGAGAGTTCTAGGATAATGTTTATGAAATTATAAAAACACTTTCTCAGTGCCTACTTTATTCCAGGGACAGGGTCAGGCGCTGGGGTTTCCATGACAAATGAACCAAAACCCCAGCCATCAAAGAGCTCCCCATAAAAAAAATGTCACTCATGGTTTGAAAATAGTAATCTTGTTTTTGGTTGGACCTCCCTGCCTCCCTTTCTCCCTCCCTCCCTCTCTTCCTTCCTTCCTTCCTTCCTCCCATCTTAATTGATTCTAATAAGATATTATTAGCATTATGAAATTGATGAAGAAACTGTTCTTACATATACACACACTCATTAATACTTTTCCTTGTTCTTAAACTAAAATCATTGAGATAACAAGGAAATCATCGTTGGTAAACAGAACATGGTAGGAAGGCTCTGGAAGCACAGAGCCCCGCCAGGTGATGGTCAGACATGACCACTGTAGGACCCACAGCAGACTCACAGCCAGTCCTGCTGGTCCCAGGCCTCAGCCCTGGTGCCCCTGTGCTGGCCTCGGCAGCCACGTCCCGTGGCTCTGGAAAACACAGAGCAGACTCTTCCTTCGCTAAGGGTCACGCGAGGGACTCGAAGTCCGTGGCCAGGCCAGAGCTGCCACATGTCATCTTCACTCTGTGCTGCTTTTAAAGACGTGCTGTAGGGGACTGATTTCTTTGCAGGCATCAGACAATGCGTTCGTACTGTGAAACATTAGTGTGTACATACCTAATGAGAGCATACGAGTAATACACAAAACACAGCCAACACGCATTGAGAATGCTAATCTCCCTCCAGCCCCGCATACTCTAAAGAGGAAAAACAATTATAAAAAAGAAATACAGTGAGTCTGCTTCTTCGTAATGAGGATCTAGGCCAGGCTCTAGCAGGAGGAGCTGCAAGTATTTCAGCACTGCTGGGCTAGGGCGAGGTGAGTTGGGAGAGGTGAGTCTGGGTGTCACAGGCAACTGAGTTAGACAGAAATATTCTAGGCAGCCAGGCAGGGCTGGGCCCTCGAAGGAGCCAGTGCAAAAAGATGAGATACCTTGCAACTGTGGGAGAGACAGACACCTCCACTGTGGGCCAGGCCTCAAGACGAAAGATAAATGCACCCACATCCTTCCTAAGGATAAGCATCAGGGACTGATACTCTAAATAGGTCTCTATCAGCCTGAGGGAGCCAGGAGTCACCATCCCAACCCCCCACAGGAAGAGTCACTGCTGTATGCGTGCCCGCTTGCTACGTGACTGGCTTCCCCATTTGTCCCCGATTTAATCAATTTTACTGAGCCATTAACCTTATTGGATGATCATGGCTCTGTCCCATCGCATGCCCGCCTTGGAAGTTCCCAATTTTCCCCACCTTAGTTAGAGCCACCTCACTTTGTGGTTTTACTCTATAAAAGTCCCTGGAAAAGACAGAGTCCCTGGCAACCCGCTCGGGACCCCTTTTGTCTCTCTCTCTCAGAAGAAGCTTTCTGTCTCTCAATAAATATATTCTGCTCTTAACCTCTACTGTTCCTAAAATTCATTCTTTGATTTTATAGAACACAAACTCATACCAGACATCTAGTAAGCTGGGAGTTTTGTCCCCCTATATCATGGGGATGTGGGCACTGCCAGGTCACAAAGGCCACCATGAGCCACACTGAAGCATGTGACTCTACCCTAAGGCATACCGTGTTACACACACAGTGTCGTGTGTGGACACTCCAGCTCCATTAATAACTCCTATGTGCGTGTGCAAACATATGCACAGAACACCGTCTACAACTGCATCTTAAATTCCTTTTAAATGAGTCCTTTATGATGTCCCCACAGACTTGGGAGTCCTCAGAAAGCTATCTCTGCTCCAATCTCGGGGAGCAACTGGGAGTCTATGCACTGGCGAGGCTGTGTGACCCTGAGGCTGAGTGTGACAAACGGAGGCTCAGGTCCAGCCGCTGGAGCAAAGGGCCAACTGTGGAGGGTGCTGTTCCGTCAGCTCAGCATCTGGCTTCCCACAGCTCTGCTTTCCTCCGCAGGCAAAGCCAGCACAGGGGTTGAGGTGGGCAGGGGTCCGAATCTCCTCTGTGTTTAAGATAAAGCTGAGAACAGCACGCAAGGTAGGGTCAGGACTGAGGCAACAATGCAGCCAATGCTAGAGAAAATGCACGGGTGGAATCAACCACACTGGACCACTGGGGGTGCCGGGAAGAGACCAAGGATGAGGAAGAGTCAGTGATGCCCCCGTGGTTTTTAGGTTGAGCAAATCCAGCGGATGACGATGTCACCAAACAAGAAAGGAGTTTGGCGAGAAAGTGGCTGCTTTTCAGGGGCAATGGGCAGCTGACCTGAGGGCCTGGAGCTCAGGATATGGAAAGAGACACATGTTGGAAGATAATTACACATCAGCGATGGCTCAAGTCAAACAAGAGTAGGAGATGACTGTCATCTATACAGAAGGGATGGAATTGGGTTAAAGACATGATACAGATGGTCACCGGTATTTAAATGATGGATCTGGAAAAGGAAGTCAGGTCGGAGTTCAGAAATTTCAAGCAATCAAAACCAGCTTGCGTAAAGCAGACAAGCGAACGGAAGGTGGGAAGGTTGAGGCAGCAGCTGCTGACCACCGTGTGTGCAGGGGGTCAGCTGGGAAGGATTTGGAGTCAGGCTGACAGGAGATGGACAAGGGGGTCCCAGCAGAGCAGCTGGAGGAGAGGAGGGCCTGGAAGAAGGACGCAGGTGAGCAGCTCATTGCAGGGGTTTTACAGCAGGAACACACCTGTGTCAAGTACCCCCTTACCTCCACTGTCACTCGAAGCTACCGTTTATCCTTGCTCTGTGCCGGTAGTTGGGGACTCTTCTGTGTGTAGGAGGAAACTCCCTTCTCATGGGCTCTGAAATGGGGAGCAGAGTCCCTGTCAGTCACAGTGATCAAGGACCCCAGGGACCAGGAGGCTGTAAGTCACTGAGAAACATTCAGACAGGATGACCTAGGCCCACACTGCCAAGGGACATGGGTGGCACTGCCCCTTGTCTTCCCATGGCGCTTTCCCACCCTGGCTGTGTCATGGATGGGTCACAGCTGATTTCCCTGACTCTGCACCACCACCCGTGATCTGTCTCTGCTGCTACTGCAAGCCCTCAAGGGCAGGGACTGTCACATTTCTTTTCCATCCTCCTGGGATCAGCTCAGAGCCTGTCACACACATTTTCTGAACTGAATTAAATGGGCACATTTCAGGCCATCTCTGGGACAGCAGCACATCTACATCAGTAACGCTCTCGAGGCTCAAACTGGGGTCAGAACATGGCATGGTGACACCTTCTGAGGTCACGTGGATTTACATCCGCACAGTACTTTTCATCTCTAACTGCATCTGCTCCCTGGTAGCCTCCGGGGTGGCCTCCTGGGCTCACCCGCTTGGGCAGTGCCCTCCCGGGGGCCAGGTTTGGTCTGCTGAGTCACAATAGCTCAGCTCCTCCGTGATTAAGAGGCATCCCTGGGGAATTCAGTTGTCACGTATGGAAGACATTCATCAAACCCCACAGAAGTCCCACATGGATGCCCAGAAAGGACTGCTCCCTTCTAACGGCCCTGTGTGTGGGCTTGAACATGGATCCCCTCACCTGGTCAAGCTCCAGCGGAGACCAAAGCCCCAGCCCACATCCCGTCCACAACCTTGTTATAATCCAGGGACAGAACTGTGAGACTAAATTGCTCCAGGGCTCTTGGTCCCCACTGAGATAGTAAATAAATGATTCTTGTTTTAAGCTGTAAAATCTTGGACTATGGTGATACTCAGCAGTAGATAGCTAATCCGCCCACATTGGTCATTCATCCATATTATCAAATTTATAACCACACTATTTCCACAGGCAAACCCAAGGGGAAATCCATGTGCCCATTACAGAGGTTCAAGACTGGGTCATAGCTTCTAAAGACAGTGCCAGGAGAAGCGTTCCAAAGAACATTTTCAGGGGAGGACGCACTGGCAGTAGCTTTTTTTGTCAACCTAGGCACCCCAGTTTGAGCCTATAACGCAGTAACTTGAACAAGTTATAAACCGGAGGCGTTTCTTAAAACGAAGCTTCGGGTTTAACCCCAACGTCGTGACATGGGCGGCAGCGGTCAGCGTCCCCTGCAGTAGGACATATCCCTGCGTCCACTGTAAAGGTGGACGTGGAACACGGAGGATTTCACAAGGCACCCAGAGGCTCCACGGAAAACTCGGGACTGCAGAGTCACAGATCTGTCCAAAGTCCCTTCTCTGCCACTGCGTGTTCGGATCAAAGTCCCACAGGGGCTGTGTGGCCCTGAGCAACACACAGCAGCTCATGAAGCCAAGTTTGCTCCTGGGAAGGTAGGGAGGAACACAGCGCTGGCTGGAAGCAGTGGGGACACGCATCTGACGGTGCCAATCCAGGCCTGAGCTGGGGACGAGGCTGGGTTACAGAGCCAATCCTAGAGGTGGGATGAGAAAACTGACCTCCCAGGGGAGGGGGGAAGCCCCGTCCCCTCACCGAGAGGTTTGGCTACACCTGGCCATGAAACTCCATCAGTGCACACCACTCAGAAAACGCTCCAGACAGGGCTGCTGTCTCCTGAGCTGGATTTGTCTGGTTTGGTCTGGTTTGGTTCGGTTCGGTTCTGCTCTGTTTTCTTTTCTTTTGTAACAGTGTCTCAAGTACAGGCTACAGTTGTTACTTGGATTCTCCTGCCTCAGCCTCACAGTGGACTTCTGTTTGGTTGCTGGTAACTGCTAAGTGAGTTAGTAACTCAAATTTACCTTTTCAATGACTTGTCAAGCGACTTTATACTTTACTAATCTTTCTCATTTTCACTTAAAATATCGTGCTGCAGCACAGACTGGGCTCATCGGAAAAGGGTCTTCGTACCCCCCGAAGGAAATAACCACCTACCAAGTGACCAATCATAAAACCGTTGGTTTCTGGATTTCTCAGGAATGAGACCTATAACGCAGTAACCATCAATCATAAGACAAAACGCCTCTACCCACTTCCAGAATGTTCTAGGATTGCATAATTGATGCCGTAAATATGTTGCCTCCCCTCCTTCTCTTCCTCCTGATCCTTCTCCTGTTCCTTCTTTTTGCCTGCCTGGAATTCTCCAATGAGGGTTTTACAAAATACAAAGCTCAAACATGATTATCTGTGTCCACCACAAAGCAGAATCAAATCTGTGGTTAACACACAAACATAACCGTGCATGTCATTTTTAAAAATAGAAACAACAACAATGCTCACAGTTTTGCAGTCTTTTTCTCAGTGAGTTCTATGTTTAAGGCTCTAGGTTACAGCCCCTGCATTTATGGCACTCGTATCCTGTGGTCCAGATACACAGCAAGAAAGAGCCCCGTGGGTCCAGCCCTGAATGTGACACACAACCCAAGGAACATGCTTTGGAAGCAAAAAAGCAAGCGATTACAAGAGCTTTGCTACCACCAGCACCAATGGGAAACTCACCAGGGATACAAGGATGGCTCCAAAATCACAGGACACTAACACATGTCCGCAAAGTGCAAGCCATATAAGAAGGACAAAAGGACATTCCTTCCTCTCCCTGCCATGGCTCTCAGATGAAAGAGGCAGCCAGCTCTGGTCACAGGCTGGGGGGGGGGGGGTCCCAGAGTCCAGCCCAGCCAGGCAGATGAGGCTGAGTCCTGATCCTCCTCCCACCCATTACCGCACACCTGGGCCTGAAAACCTACGGCGTGAACCAGGAAGGAACAAGTGCTCAATTCGGGGACCCTCTTAGAGGGAAGTCAACCCCAGCCTGGCTGTTTGTACAGATGTTGGAGCCTTCAAATGGACTCATGCATGGAAAAGCTCTGCAAAAATATAACCAAATGTCTGAATAGTTACATCGTTATTACTTAGTTAAGGAACAAAAGCAAAACAAAATGTTTATTTTCAAAATTACAATGGTTCAAATGTATTTTTCCAGAAATTTCTACCTTTAACTGATTCACGACAAAAGGGCTACGATATGAAATTGCTTCAAGGGAGAATAAACATTAACAAGAACAGATCTCAACTTACCAAGTAGATAATCGTTTCTCCAGTTATAGGACCTTCCCATGTCCCCAAAAATCATCTAAAGAAATTGAGACATCAATAGGTACCAGCACATGAAACAGAAGAAAAGAAATATACTGTAAATATTGTCTAGAGGGTTTTGAGATATATACGTATGTATAATGCATTTTAATGAAATAAGGGTGTGTGAGGTGTGACCATACACGGTGACTGAATTTTTAGAATTATTACAGTGAAGGACACATCACCATCAGAATAGTGCCCCTGGCTTTGAACAGTCAGATCCATCTATCAAGTCCCTTCAGATGCCACCAGGTACATATGTTCAAGAGCACACATGGGGAAGACCAACTCATGTAAGGGTTACATAAACTCCAAAGTGACACAGAGCACATTTGCAAATGCTGTGATCCAGAAACAGAAATTTGGTTTATAAACCTGCAAAAAACTGAATCCGAGTGGAATTTCAGAGTTTCCCATGAACTCTTGATGGTATCTTCAGTAGAGTGAGGTGTCCACACCTAGCCTTCATGAGGCCACTGGCACTGGACACAACAGACCCAGAGCCTGCTTGGCTTCCTGACTTCCCGCCGCTACCCCCTCTCCAGTTGCAGGGATCACAGTGACTCCTCTGGCCCCCAGGAGATGACCGGTTCAGGAGAGGGCCCACAGCAAGACAGTTCAGGGGTGAGAGAGCAGTGTTTTCAACAAATAATGTCACAGCGACTGAAGACCTCATGAAAGGAAAGACGCCGGTTAGTTGCCTCTGGTGAGTGAATGGAATGGATGTAAATGTAAGACTCATACAAAACATAAAAGGAGAAACTTGGACTTAGCAAAGGGCACTATCAAAGGAAAAGGCACACAAAGTGAGGGGAAGTATTTACAAATAACTCAATCGTAAGAAGAAAGTAACTCAATTAAACACAAGGAAAGGAACTGAATAGAATTTCTCCGAAGAAGACACAGATTTTCCTCACTCAGTGACCTACCTATTTAACAGCAGCTCAAACTTATAATCTTGTTTTGCATAATTGTGCACATCTTGTTTATAGAGACACAGTGTCTTTTCCTGGTGCAACACGCCTCGTTCACACAGCAGTGTACTTTGTGCTGACGGGACTGTGCACTGCAGTCCTGTCGTTTTGACCTCTGCTATATCACAGTACAGCACGTAAGAGTTCCACAAGTAAAAGCAAAGTCATCCCGCTGGAGTTCCTTTGCCATTTCTTTGTCCTGAGTCACATAGAGTAGATATTATGTACAACTCTTCATTTAGTGACCAGTTCATTTAGCTGCCCAGCTGCAAGGACAGGACTCAAGAGGTAAAAGAGGAATGTCGGTATACAAGTGACCATTTCTTAGTTATTAGGAAGACACAAATTAAACCACTTTATACCCACTAGAATGGCGGAAGAAAAGAAGGCAATGACAGATGTTGGCAAGAACGTGTTAAACCTGAAGACGTCACACATTGCTGCTATTGGAAAACTTTTAACAGCTCCTCAAAAATTAAGACTGACTACACCCGGAAGTTCTGCTCAGAACGAAATTAAAAACCTACCCACACAGGACATGTATGTTCCTGACATCAACATTCACCGTAGCCAGAGGGTGGGAAAACCCAAATGCTGGTCAGTTACTGAACAGATCAAATGCGGAAACCCACACAACGGGAAAATTATTCAACGACAAAAACAAATGAAGCTATTTCACTCCTTTTTGCATGCTACCTGTAAACTTATTCACGCTCTTTATGATGTGTATTCACACACCCTCTAAAACATTATCCTAACTGAAGTAAGGTTATAACACAAGGACACATATTGTGCGATTTTATTAATATGCGATGGCCAGAATTTTACTTACATGAAGTTAACACAGAAAACAGATCAGTGGTTACTAAGGTTTGGGAGAGATGAGGAATAGAGAATGATTGATTCCAGGAACCCCTTTTCAGGATGATGGAAGTTTTCTGAGTGTAGGTAGTGGTGGCAGTTTGCTTTGTAAAGATACTAGAAACCTCGAAGCTGGACTCATTGAAAAAGGTGACTTGTGTGGTACAGAATTTTGTCTTGATAAAGATGTCATCTGAAAATGAAAGGCATCAAAACAGGAGCTTGGGGCCTAGCTCAGTGGCAGAGCACATGCATAGTATGTACCAGACCCAGGACCCTCATACCCCAAGTCACACGGTATGTGCCAAATACACATAACTAAAAATCAATAAATAATCAATAGAGTTACACGTATGAAAGAGACCAATGAGAGCTGGAAGCTTTCCCACTAGAGCTGGGAAAAACTGCTTCCTTTTCCTCCTACTATCAGAGGAGGTGACTCTGGAGTCACTGGGGCTTTATCTCCTGATCCAGGAGAAGGAAGAAAGGGATTGTGAGAGAGAGAGAGAGGGAGAGGGAGGAGGAGGAAGATGAAGGAAGAAGCAGGAGGGGGAGGAGGAGGGAGGAAGAAGAGGAAGGAGAGGAGGCCAAGGGCGAGATCAAGGAGAAGGTGACAGTGTCCAGAGTGTAGAAGTTTCCTAAATCCGGTCCTCTGTGAAGTCAACCCTCCCCTTTCTGTCTGGGAATGTGACCCGGGAAATTAGCTCTTTCTGTCCTACTATTTGAGAGGCTTCGACACTTCTTATCTTCTGGCTTCCAAACTGGAAAGCAGTCAGATGTCTCCTCCCCTGAGCTATTATTCCTTTTGTTATTCTTCCTCAGTGTCTCTCTCTTGGGCTGTCCAAGGGCTCTGGACTGAAGCCCAGCCAAGCTTTTCCCCACCCATGCAAACTAAAAGTGCTCCTGGAAACTCAAATTCTTTGATGCAAACTGGAGCAAGGGGCGGGGCCTCCACCTACCAGCTTCTGCTGGGCACTGCGGTGGCTGGGCACCTTCCTGGGGCCCAGGGCACACTCACGTGCTATAGAGAAGCCTTTCATCTTCTGGTTTCTCATTCAAAATTAAAAATAAAAAGACTAGAAACTTCCCATGATTCAAATATTTATGATGTTGGGGAGAGGAGAATCCTTGCAAATTTAGAAATTTATTTCCAGTTTCTTTACAGTTACAATACTTTTTGCTTTTAAATCATGAAGTAGTACATTCAAGTTTATAGCCTTCAAGATGGTTTCCCTATCGTGCTCTTCCCAGATATTTTCCACTAGATCTAAGTCTTTATTGGTTCTAATTTGGATTTTTGGCTTTACTTTTTTATAGCTTCCCTCTTTCTTGATATTACATTCCTCATCCTGGAAATGCTTCTATATTTTACATATTTTTTTAAAATCACTTTATTTTTTAATATTCTGGGACTTTTAAACGTTTTAAATTTTTCTATTTCCAACAATACTTTATTTGTTCCATTACTAAATTCACTCTAGCCTGTTTTCTTTCATATTTGTAGTATCTCCGTATGTCTCATTGAAAATAGTTAGAGCTGTGCTCTGTTTTTCTCTGTTCTACACAAGAAACCTTTCTATAACATGCACACATTGCGTTGTGCCCCAAAATATATACAAGAATTATTTGTCAACTAATTTTTTAAATTTTCCAAAAAGAAATCCGTTATCGGCTTTTTTCTTTTGAAATGCAGAATTCTTAAACGTGTGGGATTCTTCCCTTTTTAACTTACCCATCATTCTTTATGGTCTCCTGATCTTTCAGGACAGCAGCGAGGGAGTTCACTTTCAAATCTACTTTATTCCCAGAGCTAACACAACTCAGGGTCAGACCAGAAAACGTGGAATGAGAAGAAAGAACGTGCACTTCCCTTGCACCCCGAAGTTGCAGTAGACTTTTGAGTTGCACAATCAGAGTGGATTTTCCCAATCAAAGACGGAAGAGGGGTTAAACTAGGTGATGTTTATGAAGGTGAGTTCAATTGTGGGGAAGGTCGTGGGATGAACTAGAATCCACTTCTCCCTGTAGTCACATGTCAGCCTTGCCCCTCACCGTTTCCTCCCACCTCCTCTGGCTCAATATTTACACTCCTCTCCTTCCAACAGGTTCTTCCTCTGAGTCTGCACCCTGCCTAAAAGGCCTTCAGCCTCCCCCATTTCACTGCGAGGAACCCTGGGATGCGTGCCACGACCCTGAGGCACAGTGGCCCTCACCTCCAGCCCACCAGTGTAAGATTTTGCTTATTCCAATCCTAACAGATTTCTGTATATTTCAACCCAACCTGTGTCCATCTGCATCCATTTCAATCCCACGCCTGTCCATTTCTTTTGCATTTCAGGGTCTCTCCATGTGATTTCTCCCTTCCAGACCACACTGGCCCTCTTCTGACTTCCATCTACCTTCTGATGCTTGATTCAGATGCCTGCTCCTCATACAGACATCTGCCCATCATCCAGATATTCATTCTCTCCCTCTCCGTGGTCCCAAGTGCTTGTGTTGTTGATGGAGCAATACCTGCCCAACGGATACCTTCCCCACACCAGTCTGTTTAATGCTACAGGGATTACCACTATGCTTGTCTAGTTCCCCACTGACTTTGCCTCCACTCCCATAAACCACAGAAAAAATACTCTAACAAAATTCTAGCAAAAGATACCTGTAGTCCTTGCCACTTCTGTGTTAGCTGTGCATGAGTGTATCGTCGTGAAGCATGGGTGTGTAACAGTTAGGAAAGGAGATACTCGGTACTTACCCCAGCACCGGGAAGGGAGAATCCTTAAACTGCAGCTCAGTGTGGCAGGCTCAGAAATCACCTATAGATGCTTGGCCCTCAAAAGTCACTAGTGTGACCAATAAGGTTAAGCCAACTCAATTATTTTTCTCTCAGCACCAAGAAGAGCACCCAGGTGATAGCGTCATAGCTTGTATTTTCATGTCTCCCCAAAGGTTCAGGTGTCATAGCTGGATCCAGGCTGTGTTATACTGGCTTAAGGGTGCATTATAATCGAATTAGTTGCTGATTGAGTTAGCGTGGTTCTCAGTGTGGCTGGGTGGATTTAGTGAGGACAGAAGCTCCGTTTGGACTGTGAGTGGCACCAACCAGCTGGTAGCTTGGATGGGCTAAAAAGGGAAAGGCAAGCTCGATGCTTGCTGCCTTCTGCCTGGCCATGGACTGTTTCTCCTCTGCCTCGGAGCCAGCTGATTGCTGACTGAAACCTTCACAAACTGTGAGCTAAACATTCCTCCTTTAACTTGCGAATGTTAGATATTTCGTCCCAACAAGGAGAAGGTAACTAAGACGAATAGGGTTCTTCAGTCATGGGTTTCACGGTGCCCTAATTCTACAAGGGGCTTCCTTTGCAAATTGTTAGGGGTGGTGATAAGAATAACATGGGGATGCTAACTTTTACGTGTGAGTCTTGGAGTTGAAACTTTATACTCTTTTACCATAATTTTCACCACAGAATTAAGTTGGAAAACTGAATAAAAATAAAAGATGCAGAGAAAAGTGTTAGACAGATTCAGTTACATAACAGTAGGGAAAAAATGAAATATCTATGAAGAATATTACCCAGTGATGAATGAGCTGCTAATAGAACTGAGATATTTTTAATCACTAGATTAAAGAATCTTCATGTTTCATAGTGTATTCCTGACCATTTCTTCCCTAACTTTCTTGTAGTCATTCAACAAGTATTTACCGAATGTCTACTCTGTGTTAAACATTGTCTAAGGTTGGCAAAAAAATCAAACATTTCCTGCTCTCAAGAGACAGACTGGCTATTAAGGAAAGCAGTCAGTAAGTAGATAAATAAACATGTGATATGATTATCTCAAGTCAGAAATTTATATTATTAATTTTATAGTATTTTTGCGAATCATTTCTGCCACAAGTAGAGAGAGAAAAAAGAATTCTGCCTTTCATGGAGCACTTATCATGATCCAGACATTACAAAAGGTGTTTAATTTCCATGAATACACTTGATACCCTCAACAACCTCCAGGGTGGTCTCGTAAATGGTTTTGAACACAACAACAGCAAAAATTTCCCTTGGTCATTCCACTAATGTACAGTCTTAGATCTAAAACTTCAATGATTTGTTCGCTGTTAATTTCAAATCATGTCCAAGGTCTCAGAAAGGAGAGAGGAGAGAATAATAGTATTTATACACAGTGGAGTGCTACTCTGCCACAAAGAAGGACAGATTTGAGTCATTTGCCGGAAGATGGATGCACCTTGAGACAGTATTGTTAAATGGAATGAATCAGACATAGACCCCTCAGTACGTAGTTTCTCCCATATGAGAAAGCCAAAATAAAAGACAGATAGTAGGAAAAGACAGAGCAAAATAAAAGAAGATAGTAGGAAAAGACAGAGCAAATTAAAAGAAGATAGTAGGAAAAGACAGATAGAGCAAAAATAAAAGACAGATAGTAGGAAATAAGCAATAGCTCTTTGGTAAAATGGAAGGGACTAAGAGATGGAGTGGGGGGAGGGCAAGGGTTGAAAACAGAAGTAAGATGTGTTATGTGCCTGTACCAACTTTCCACATTGAATGTAACTATCAGTATGTACTGCAAATGTGAACCAAAGAAAAGAACAGGCTGGAAGAAGCCAGAGACACAAACACTGAGGCTGTGGGTATCCCAGGGACAAACCCCTGTACCAGCAGTCACACCTGCCCAAGCCTGGGTGATGGGCCAGCCACCCTGTGACACCCTCTGCTTTGCACAGAGCCACATGGCGCTAACAGGAGCTGTCGGGAAGAGGGTGAGGCCGCCTACCTCCTCGCTGCTGTAGGACTCGGACGTGTCCGCCCAGCGGCAGTGAGCCCACACCTGCTGCGCCTCCTCGCCCGCCATCTGCACGGTGCTTCTGCAGGCTGCAGTTTGCTGGAAGAGACAAGGCGGTGAGTTATTCTCCAGCCACCGGTCAGCGGCCACGCACATCCTCGGGGCTGGAAAAAATGATGTGGAAAGGGGGACTTCACACAGGCGCTTCAGTTTTCCAAAAAGACACTTTCTAAGATCTGCACAAACTCAGATGAAATATTGAAATGTCCCTGAGGTGCTGATGCGTTGCAGGCCTCAGGAAAAGCATGCATTGCCTCCCTCAGGAGCGCGGAGCTGGGCCGCCTTGAGAGGACCCTCACTGGAGCAGTAAGAAAGGACAGCGAGCTCACAGGACTCTGCCCTCAGGTTTTCCTAGAAGCAGATGCTTCTCACCTTTTGGATTGGGTCTTTGGTAAAACAGAGTCATAATGAAAATTTCACACATAGCAGTCCTGTCGGAAGTGACCAGAGCTTGAGAAGCCAGGCATGCAGAAGGGGATACCAGGGAAAGCAAATTCATTGGACGACACTGCCCCCATCAGAGATGGTTTCTACCCACAGGGGAAGACTGTCTGTCCCACCCACCCCATCCCAGCCTCAGGGGATTCAGCAGCAGACGTGCCTTGTGCCCAACTCACAGAGCCTGAACAAACAGGGGACACGTACCGTGCAGCGGTCACCGCAGAAGAGCATGACGGGTGCTAAGAAGACAGCATGTGTTGTACATTCGCTTGTAACGAAATTTAAAGTTGTCTATCTGGATTCTCCTTTGGCCTCTTTGTGTTCACTTTATCTGGTACAAATTCATCCCCTCTTTATTGTAATTAGTATTTTAGTTTCCTTTCTCTATTAGTCCACGTCTGCAGTCTCTAATAATCACACTTGCCTTGGGGAACTGGTACAGATCTGTGTTGCGTCGTAACCATTGTTACTTCCCCTTTAACCCCTGACCTCTTATCTTCTCCCATCCCGACTCCCTTAATCCTCATGTTACCAGGAAACTGAGGCACCAAGAGTTAAAGAATTTCCCAGGGTCCCTCGGGACTACGGATTCCACAGCTCAAAGGCTCCGTCCTCACCCATTGTCACGGCTGGGACCCTGCGAGGACTCATCCAGGCAGGAGCCCAGCTCTTTCTGCCACACTTCAGCTGGGTCAGGGAAGCAGTGCTGCCCTTTCTGCGTCAGTTTCCGGGCCCGGGTCCCTTTCTGCCACACTCACCACGAAATAGCCCCTCTGGAAGGCACACGCAGACGGGTCTTCTCCGGAATCTTTCAAGCATGTGGTTTCCCGGACGCTGAACTCTAAGCTCATGATCACGCGGTCCTCATCCAGAATATTCACCTTCACAAAGACACAGGGTCAGCCTGCGGCACTGGCACGTGGGCAGTGCGTAGGGCTAGACGTGCTTCTCTCCAACCAGTTGCAAACATTTACAGACTCCTCCACCGCGCAGCCGAACCTCACTTAGCTCCGTGTCCTCCACCTGAAGCCCAGAGAGGGACAGCGGCTTAGCAAAGTCACACAGTTTATTCCACTGACCAAAATGCTACCAAAATGTAGGCCGGCTTCTGAAGATATCCACTGATGACTGGTCCTCAGGATTCAAGAATTCCTCCCCGCAAATTTGCCTACTCTAAGTTTTTTTTTTTTTTTTTTTTGGTACCGGGGATCGAACTCATGACTATGCACTTGCAAGGCAGGCGCTTACACCACTGAGCTAAATCCCTGGCCCCAACCTACTCTAAGTTTTATTGGAAATGCAAAATTAATGTGTCCAGAGCGCCTGCAGCCAGTCATGATGCAGAGAGGAAGATAATTCTCTCTGGTGCATTTCCCACCTGAGGTCGAAAGACCCAGTGCTCTGCTTTCCTACGTTGGCTCTCTGTTGGGAAAAGCTGTGCCTCTTACGGCTTATTTACGGAGAGAGCTTTTGTATTTTGCTGCTTTTTGTGGGTAACTTTGGCCCCCAACCTGGTGCTGAAGAGCTGCCCATGTTCTGGAAGGTGAGCAACTGAAATGTGCTTTACGGAGCAAATACGACATATGTGTCGGACAAACTTGGTTTAGGCAGGAATTATCTCAGCCTTGGCAGTGGGTTCAGTGTTAATGAAATTACAGAATCCATTAAACTAGGCACCTCAGACAGGAACTAACAAACACGACAGAGTGGTGTATTAATGAGTCAACAAAACGCCACAACCCAGGACTTGGAGGATATTAACTGTATTTCCTCTAGGGATTCAGCATTTGCAAAATCAACATATATGGCAATTTTATAGACCATACTTCCCTCCGGTGACAAGAATCAGCTGCATGGGTTTTTTAGTAATTGGCAACAAGCACATCTCGCTGCATAGCGTCACCTGACCCTGGCTCGAGTGTGATGGAATGCGTTCCCATGGTTTTTGTTTCTCTCCGCTAAGGGTGGACACCGGGGACAACGTCCAAACTTCCTGACAAACCTGAGCCCGCTCTGATCACCAGGAAGGGTGGTGGTTTTCTGAGGTATTGCAGTGTGTTCATCTCCAGAGGCAGCTCAGGAAAGATGCATGCAGCTCAGAGGCCGCAGAGGGTGTCCACAGAGTAAGCGCCTTAAAACGACCTAAACGAGGTGATTGCAGATGGTCACGGCGCACTGAAGAGGAACAGCGTGGCCATGGCCGTAGGGACGGAGAAGCCACCTCAGACACAGTACCAGGAAAACCCTCCAGAAGAAGGACGCTGTCACCTGAGACTTACAGCATGGGAAGGAGCTGTCCTTACATGCAGGAGAGCAGAGCCAATGCCCTAGATCAAACCGTGCTGACCACTGGGGCGGAGCAGCACGAACCAGGGTTGATCCGTTCACTATGATGTCAGAGAGACGGGCCATGGACAGTCCTGCAGCCCATGGGCGGGTGTTTCTATAGAAAAGACCCAACCAGGGCTTTTCCTGCCCACATCTGTCTTTTTAGCAAACACTCACTTGATCACACGTAGTGTTTTCTCCTGAACAGAAATGCTTTTCTGTGACCAGGCTGAGGGTTCTCAAAGTCTTTCTGCTCTATTTCACTTTTAATTATAAATTTCATCTTCAAATCATTTCTGGCTTCACTCACCTCGCTGTAGGTGGCTTTGACAGCTGCCCAGGGGATTATTAAGCATAATTCTGAGTGTGGGTATGGAGGTGTAACTACATCGGCTTCCTGGCCACCATGGGGTGAGCACTTTGTTCCACCATCGTCTTTCTGCCTTGAGTCAGTTGATCATGGAATGAAACATACCAGACTGTGACCCACATAAACCTCGCCTCGTTTATGCTGCGGTATCAGATGTTGTACCCCACCAGTGGGAAAGCTAACGAACACAGAAACGGCACCAAGAGTATGGTCATTGCTGTGACTGTACCTGATTATGTATGTGTTTCAGAAGACTTTGGAACTGGTTTCCAGGAAGTTTGGAGAAGTGGGCAAGAGAAGCCCTACAGTGCTTTAAGCAGACACTAGTGGGCAATTCTAGAGAGATCTCAGAAAAGCAGAATGCTGATAGGATGTGGCCTGTGGGGTTTCAGATGGGAACAAGGGCTTTATTGAGAACTTAACCATAGACTCTGTTACATCCTAGCGAACAACCTGTCTACATTTTCCCTGTGTCCTAAAACTTCACATGAGACTTCGTGGTAGCAGACTACTTAATAAGGCAGAAGAAATTCCAAAGCACCCTGATTTTCAGGCTGTAGTATGGGTACTGCTGACCACTTTTAGTCAGATTTACAGTACAAATTGGGAACAAAAAGCAGAGTATAAAGATTTGAAAGACTTAAGTCTTGACCCAAAGGGATGTAAAGTTGGGACTAAAAAAGATGTGGTAGCTGACAACTTTAGCACCATTAAAAGGAAAACAAGTACTATGTGTAAGAATAAAAAGAAAGATGCAGGTATATCAGAAATCATCACAGGTTGAAGGGTATGAAAGTGTAAACCTTCCATTTCAGAAGAGAGCTACTGACTCTCCTGCTGAAGAAGGGCCGTGTCCTGGTCCCCAGGATCCCTTTCACCATGCTCAGCCACCCGGCCACTTAGAGGCTGATGTGGCCATGGTCCAAAGAGCCTGGCTGCTTCTCAAGCTGGCAGCAGGCCTTGGTATCAGCCACATAATGCTGCTTTTCCAGGTGGGCAGAATGCAAAAAGTTTTGGGATATGGGAGTTTCTATTCAGGTTTCAGAAAAGGAAACCTGAAAGGCCAGGCAGTGGGCCAATGAGAGAGCAATGTATGGAGCCGTAGAAATGGAGCCATGGTACAGTAGAGACCCTAGGATGTTGAAAATGTCAGTAACATGTAATATCCACTGAGGAGATCCATAGGCCGTGAGCAGGGCCAGCCCGAGAGAGCCCGTGTGGACAGCAACCGGCAAGGCCACAGGGGTGGGGATGCCCGAGCCCTGTGGGGCTCACATCTCCTCACCATTTGTCTGGATGCCAGGCATGGAGGAGCTACAGGACTTAATGTTTGCCCAGCTGGATTTAGGTTTTGTTCTGGCTCCATTATTGTTTCTCTTCTTTTTTATTTCATGGGAAAAAAACCTCACAAAATCTCAAAGCAAAATCATAGGAGAATAAAAATAGTTATTGCCCTATGTGTTGTTATCTTCACAACAGTTACTCAGAATACAAGATACAGGCATGAAAAATGGTCCATAGGATTTAGCACAAACCTTTCTTTTCAATGAACTAAGAGATACT
>PVJX010033459.1:0-19661 GCA_004027295.1 Dolichotis patagonum | reverse complement strand
GCCTTTATACTATAGTGTTATGTTTGATATTATTGTAATTGAAACTATGCTCAACTATAGCAGAGTAAGAGATATGGCGTTAGATACTGTTGATGTCCAGTTGACTTAATGTAAAGTACTGTGTTGCCTATGTTGTCCTCTTCTGATCTGCTCTGTACTGCCCCCTTTTGTTTTATTCTCTTTTAAATAAAAAAAAAGATAAAAAAAAATAAATATATTTGCACCAAACATGGGGGCACCCAACTATGTAAGAAAAATCTTAATAGACATGAAAAATCAAATGAACAATAATACAATTATAGTGGGGGAACTTAACACACTATTGTCACAGAGACAGATCAACCAAACAAAAAATCAGCAAAGAAATAATAGAACTGAATCAAATTTGTGCACAAATGGGCCTAGTAGATGAGTACCAAGTGTTCTACCCAACAACATCAGAATACACATTTTTCTGAAGTGCACATGGGCCATTCTCTAAAATAGATCATTTTTAAGCCCACAGAATATCCTTAAGTGAATGCAAAGGAACTGAAATAATTCCATGCATATTACTTGACCATAGTGCAATAAAATTGGAAATTAATGACCAAAAAACCCCACAAGAGCTCCCTAAATATATGGAAATTAAATAACACTCTCCCAGACAACCAATGGGTCACAGAAGAAATTAAAGAAGAAATATCTACAATCAAAAGAAAATACAAATACAAATCAATGGAACCTATGGGACACAATGAAAGCAGTCCTCAGAGGGAACTTTATAGCACTGAACTCCCACATGAGGAAAATGGAATGAACACAAATAGACAACCTAAAGCTACACCTCACACTTTTAGAAAAAAAGAATGCCAAATAAAGCCCAAAGCAAAAAGAAGGGAGCAAATTATAAAGATCAGAGCAGAAATAAATGCAATTGAGACTAAGAAAACAATACAAAGAATCAATGAATCAAAGAGTTGGTTCTTTGAAAGAATACATGAAATTGATAAACTCCTAGCCAATGTTATCAAAAAGAGGAAAGAAAAAACTCAAATCCACACAATAAGAAATAAAAAGGGTAAAATCACTATGGACTCCCTGGAAAAACAGAAGATCATCCATACCTACTTCAAAAACCTTTACTCTTGTAAGTCTGATAACACAGAAGAAATGGACAGATTCCTAGAAGCACATGAATTACCAAAGCTGAATCAAGAAGATGTAAAACTGCTGAATAACCCAATTTTAGTTAATGAAATTGAAAATGAAATTAGAAGCTTACCAACAAAGAAAAGCCCATGTCCTAATGGATTCACTGCTGAATTCTACAAGAAATTTAGGGAAGACTTAATTCCAGCACCACTCAAACTCACCAATGAAATAGAAAGGGAAGCAAGTCTCCCTAACTCATTCCTGGAAGCAAGTATTACCTAAACCAGAGAAAGACCCAACCAAAGAAGAAAATTACAAGCCAATCTCTCTAATAAACAAAGATACAAAAATCCTCAACAAAATACTGGCAAATAGAATCCAACAAGTCAAGAAGATTATACACCATGCCCAAGTGGAATTCATCCCAGTAGTGCAGGGTTGGTTCAACATACACAAATCAATAAACATAATATACCCTATCAACAGGACAACAATCACATGATCATCTCAGCTCATCTCACGTCAAAAACTTTTTGACAAAATCCAACACCCATTCATGATAAAACCCAATAGAACGGCATAAATGGGCTTTACCTCAATCTGATAAAAGCCATATGTGATAAACCAACAGCCACCATTGTACTAAATGGACAAAAACTGAAAACTTTCACCCTAAAATCAGGAACAAGATAAGGATGTCCATTATCACCATTCTTATTCAATACAGTTCTGGAAACATTAGCCAGAGCAATTAGACAAGAGAGAGAAATAAAAGCAATCAGGATAGGAAAGGAAGAAGTTAAACTATTGTTATTTGCAGATGATATGATACTCTAAATAGAAGACTCCTGAAACTCCAATGAAAGACTTCCAGATGTAATAACCAAATTTAGTAATATAGCTGGATACAAAGTCAACACCCAAAAATCAACAGCATTCTTGTACACAAACAACAAACTCATTGAAAGGGAAATAAGGTAAACCATACCCTTCACTATAGCATACAAAAAAATTAAGCACTTAGGAATCAATCTACAAACAACAAACTCATTGAAAGGGAAATAAGGTAAACCATACCCTTCACTATAGCATACAAAAAAATTAAGTACTTAGGAATCAATCTAACAAAGGAAGTAAAAGATCTATACAATGAAAATTACATTACTCTGAAAAAGATTGAAAAATATTTCAGAAATGGAAAGACATTCCTTGTTCATGGATAGGAAGAACAAACATTGTGAATATGGCCATTCTCCCAAAATTGTTATACAGATTTAATGCCATTCCAATCAAAATACTATTTGCATAGCTCAAAGATGTAGAGAAATCATCCCTAAAATTCATCTGCAACCAGAGGAGGCCTAGAACAGCAAAGGCATTTCTGGGCAACAAAGGTAAGACAGGAGGCATCACAAGTCCTGACTTGAAATTATACTACAAAGCTACTGTGTACAGCATGGCACTGGAATAAAAACTGACCTGAAGATCAATAGAATAGTTTAGAAGATACAGCCACAACTACAAACACATTCAGCCATCTCATCGTTGACAAAGGGGCCGAAAGTGTACATGAGAAGAAAGACAGTCTCTTCAATAAATGGTGCTGGAAAAATTGGCTCTCCATATGCCGAAAACTAAAACTAGATCCAGCCTATCACTGTGTACTAAACTAAAGTCTAAATGGGTCAAAGATCTAAATATTAAAACAGAAACACTAAATCTGCTGGAAGACAAAGTAGGTAGAAATCTTGACAGCATATGCAGAGTTCATGCACAAAAATCAAACTGCACAGGAAATACTTCCTAGAATCAACAACTGGGATCTCAGCTTATTAAAAGAGTTTTTGCATGGCGAAAGAAATCTCCAGCATAGTGAAAAGAAAACCCACAAATTGGGAAAAAATCTTAGTGAACTCTCCCTCAGACAAAGGACTTCTATCTAGAACACATAAAGAATTAAAGAAAATCAGGCCCCCAAAATTCAAGGACCAATCCAAAAATGGGCATCTGAGATGAATACACAGTTCTCAGATGAAGAAATACAAATGGCAAATAAATATATGAAAAAATGTTCAACATCAATGGTCATTTGGCAAATGCAAATTAAAACAACACTGAGATTCCATCTCACCCCAGAAAGAATGGCCAAGATCAAGAAATCAACCAATAACAAATGCTATAGGGGCTGTGTGGAAAAAGGACTCTTTTCCACTGTTTGTGGGAGTGTAGGCTGGTGCAACCACTGTAGAAATCAGTGTGCAGACTCCTCAAAAAGTTAGGATTAAAGATTCCATTTGACCCAGCTAACTCACTTCGGGGCATTTTCCCAGAAGAATTAAAAAGATTACCACAGTGATACATGTGCACTCACATTTATAGCAACACAATTTGTAATATCCAATCATGGAAACAATCCAAGTGCCCATCAATCAAGGTATGGACAAAAAAGATATGGTATTTTAATACAATGGAGTACTACTCAGCTGTAAATAAAGACTGCATCAAGACTTTTATAAGTAAATGGATGTGACTTGAGACCATATTCATAAGTGAAATAAACCAACTCACATGTGTAAATACCATATTGTTTCCCTAGTATAAGAAACTGAAAAAGTATATATGATCCAAAATCTACAATAAATACTATAGTAAAGGTAAGAAACTGCTCAAAGAGGAAAAGTAATTAGAATGGGAAAAGGAGGAAAGAAGGAAGGGAAAAGGAAAAGACATAAATTTTTATCATATATATATGCATATATATACATATATATGATAGCTAAAATGCTATACTATTAACTGTATTAGCTACTGAAAAAGAACAGTTAATATTCATATGATTAGATCAATTTTACATGTTTATATCTGTTATTCAAAGCAATGCTTTTGAAGGAAACAATATGTAATATTATAACCATTGTCAAATTCCTATCATCTTGTTTTGTAAACCTATATTGTTATTGCATTGTATTTGTTGTTGTCATTTGTCTCTCTTGCTTTTTGTTTTTGTGTCTTTTTTCTGTTAAATAAATAAAAAATATTTATAAAAGAAAATTGTGGATAAAGTGAAACTGATTTCAACTTTGAGTGAAATTCTTTAATGCTGAGAATAATGAAATTTATCCAGGTGACAAATGAGTAAAATTCAAAGTCATCAATGCACCAATGAAGCTAAGATAAGAAAAAAACAGAAGAGCCAAAAGGTACTGGGGAAAAAAGAACTTT
The DNA here is from genome assembly GCA_004027295.1 of Dolichotis patagonum. NCBI lineage: Eukaryota > Metazoa > Chordata > Mammalia > Rodentia > Caviidae > Dolichotis > Dolichotis patagonum. The sequence goes on along the minus strand of PVJX010033459.1, from coordinate 15,305 downwards.
AAGTTGAATGAATTACATGCTTGCCACAGACTGCCAATAGAATTCTATTATTTAAAGAGCAAGAAAGGTCTTGCCATGTGGCAGAAGCCATGACCTATGAGGGCCTGGAAGAATGCTTCCACAATGGTAATGTTGCCTGTTATTACCTATGACAGTTTGGGTTAACATTCTAAATTAATTGATCCAAATTTGTCTTGCACAGTTTTGAAAGATACTATATTAAAATAAAAAGGAACAGAAAAGTCAAGATAATGAGAAAGGTATCTGAGTGGTAAAACACATTCTCTGGAGTTATTTAACTTAGAAATAATAAAACAATGGCATGGTGATCTTTAAAAAGTTGGCTGTCCTCTCAAGAACGATGTAGCCACATATAAATAAGCAAGGAAAAAATGTGTTTAAATGCCACTAATGAAACTTCTTTAATTATTAGGAAGATACGTCAAACATTAGACAAACACCAAGGATGGTCATGAATCACAATGTTAGATTCCTTTAAAAGCTTATTCCAAAATCAGATTGATGCTTTTTCCACAATAATTAAAAATGCTTCTGTAATAAAGAAAAGTCACCTCTTTCTCTTCCCCATAATTTCCAGTCTCTGAGGAAGTACAACTTCTCCTCACTAAATTCTATTATTGAAGAAATATTAAACGGGCAAAACTTACTTTATTCAGATTTCTTGCACCAAATCTTGAAATATGACTGTCCCTCAGAAACAATGTTAGGAAAATTAAAACAACACTGAGATTTCATCTTACCCAAAAAAAAAAAAAAAAAAAAAAAACAGCTATCATCAAGAATTCAACCAATAACGAATGCTAGCAGCAGGGCTGTGGGGAAAAAAAAGAATGGTTCTCCACTGTTGGTATGGAGAACCACTCTGGAAATCAGTGTGAAGATTCCTCAAAAAACTAGGATTAGAGGTCCCATTTGAACCTGCTATTTACCTTCTGGGTATTTTCCCAGGAGAAATTAAAACATCATAACACAGTGATACATTTGCATCCATGTTTATGGCAGCACAATTTATAATAGCTAAATCTTGAAAATAATTCAAATTCCTATCAACTGCAGAATGGATAAAAAAGATGTATTTTTATACAATGAAGTACTACTCAGCTATAAAGAAGGATAATCTCAAGGTTTTTTGAGCAAATGGTGCAACTTGAGACCATACTTGTAAGTGAAATAAATCAGACTCACATGTATAAACATCATATTGTTTCTCTAGTGTAAGAGACTGAAAGAGTAAATAAGATTCAAACTGTGCCATTGTATTGTAAAAGGGGAGGAAACTGCTCAAAAAGAAAGAACTGGGATGAAATAAAGGAGAAAAGAATGAAAGGAAAATAAAAAATATAAATATATACATCTATATACAAGTTAGCTGAAATAATTACACAATGAACTTTTTATTAGTTCATTGAAAAGAACAGTTTGTGCTTATATAGTTTGACCAATTGTTCATGCCTGTATCTTGTAATCTGAGCAACTACTCTGAAGAGAAAATACATAATATATTTACCATTGTTAATCTCCTATCATCTTGTTTTGAAATTCTGTATCAGTTTTTGTTGCTTTTTCTCTTTAAAATAAAATGAGACATAATGTTAGCAGAAACTATGCTCCATGAAACAAATTATTAGAAAGTGACAAAGAGGACTATCTCCAAAAACATCTACTGAGAGTCCCCCATAGGGAACAATTCAAATGTGAGAGACATGCAGTCTCTTTCTATATTTAATGAATGTTTTAGTTTCACTAAATAATATCACATAGGATCTTAATTTAATTCATACATATCTCTTTTTTATATGAGATAGTTTACAAATAGACACTTCAAATTCCTAAACAAAATATAAGGCTTTACAAGGTTATCACATAAAAACTTTCAAGTACTGTATTGATGCACTTCCATTTTGCTTTTCACATATTTATGTAGCAAAATAAAGGAATTACTTTAGCAAACATTAATATAAGTACCTACCATATGGAATATAATCTAAGCTACCAAAAATAACAAGACTATCCTTTTCTAACAGTAGTACTATTATACAATCTGACATATGTGGAAAATGACCACACTAAAGATTATTAAATATACTTAGGAAGTATCACAGCTTAGAGAAAATAAAATTTCTAAATACTGTATGTCAAACTTGATTAATACTGTATATATGGTTCTCTTTTGAATATTCTTCAGTGAGTACAATTTTCAAATGGTGTATCAGTCAAATGCAATATAAGATAAATCTATTAACTTATTCCAATTGCATATGCATTTTCTTCAATTCAGTTTTTGAATTATTTATCTCATCTCCCTTGGATTGTGGTGCTTTTAATATTTCTGCATTTATTTATTTAGAATTCTACTGATCTATCTGTCGAATGTTCTATCAATATCATACTTTCAATTATTGTCACTTTATTAATATCTGTCAGATAAATTCTTCATCACTACTCTTATTCTTACCAGTATTTTTTCCTTTCACGTTAACTTTGAAAATAGAAATTCCAGTTGAGGGTCCAATTGATATTATGAATATAATTTTATTAATTTGAAGGATTATTTGGCAAGTATGTTTATAGTATTAAGTCTTTCTAATTGGGACCATGAAATGAATTTACATTTTCTTTTATGCTGCCCAGTGAATCTCTAGGGTTCTTCCCACAGGTCTCCTCATTCCTTGTTAATTATTTTTAAATCACATTTTCTGTTTTGAGGTCAGAATAGGAACCATTCTTAATTTATATTTTCAAACTAATTACTTTTTGATATAAATGATTACATAATATGATATAAAATGACTACATTAACTTCAATCTAGCTGCCTTCCTGAATTCTCATTCTGATTCCTGTTCATTCTTAATGAGGAAATGGACTCATCTAGAAATGGTATAGTAAGACTGGGGAGGCAAGGAGCAGGACTGTACATGTTCTCATCACTCGGGTGTACTCAATTATACATCAAAGTAAACTCCAAAATGATGAAAAAATAAAATTGACAAAATATAAAGCTAAAGGTTTCAATAACTGATTTGGGGTGAATAAAGGTTTCTAATGGTGAATAACAAAAAAATCATCAAAGATATAAAGATTTGATTTTGCATTAAATTCAGTATTTCTAAATAAGCACAATTAACAAACATCAAAATAGGAAATACATTGCAACAAATAACAGTTAAATGAAATAAAACTCTAGTATATTTTAAAAGTTCTTATAAATCAATGAATGAAAGATAAGTTACTACCCAACAGAAAAATGGGCAGGAAATAATATTGTAATAAATCAATGATTCAAACACAAGTAAGCATATTTTTAAATTTTTTAAACATGAACCTCATAAGCAAATTCAAACAACAAAGAAATAATGTGAGTGCGTAAGAGAGTGTGTGTGTGTGTGTGTGTGTGTGTGTGTGTCTATTTAACCATCAAAGCTTTGGTGCATTAAGACCAAAAGCGCAAGCACATCACACAGAATTAGAGAATATTACAACGTTTCTGGAAAACAGCTTGGAAATCTGAATTGAAGCTTTAAAAAAAATCCAAAGCACAAACATATACCTTTACCATACTCAGACATGGTGGCAAAAATTATATAAAACGATTCTGCAAGCAACTGTAATGCCTCAAACGCTTAGCTGTGTAACACTCTTGTGATAGAACATTTGTTTGGCCACTTCAACAGATTTTTAAAGAACATCTACTAGTTTAAAAAATCAACTGAAAAAACTCAAGACACAAAATTATGTTTTAAAAGTACAATGTCAATTTTATAAATCTATAAGCTATACATGCATAGTTGAAAAGAAAAAAACAAAAGGTGTTAACAATGGTCATATGGGGGAAGGAAATGCAGATAACTTGTATTTCATTTTTTATAGTTTGAGGATGGTTTCATATATTCTACAGTGAACATATTATACTTTTATAAGGAGACACAAAAAATAAGTGTTATTTTTAAATGAGAGCTAAAATTATTAAAATTTCATCAAATGATGCAAGAAAAAAATTTCAGAAACCAAGCAAGAAAGCATTTTTGAAAATAGAGTTTTCTACTACATGAACAAAGAAGATGCTCCATTTTTTCTAATCTGAGGTTTTCTTCACATGATTAAAAGACTTTAAACAAAGGTAGGAATATCTAACTATTGAAAGTCAAACACTATATGACATACAGTCTAAATGAGAAGCTTACCTTTTTCACTTACACTCTCACTTTCAATCTCAACATCATCACAACTGGTATACTCAGGTGTGGAAGCCAATTCCTCCTCTGAACTGCTCAGTGAAACTTGTCGCATTTTACCTCCTTTCTTTGATTTATGAGGCTTTGGTGGCGGTGGTCTCACTGACTCTGACTGGTCTGAACTGAGGGAATCATTCCTCAACATCGTTTCCATTTTTTCCCTTTTTGTTTTCCGGACGGCAGAGCTAGGGTCCAAGTGGTGTTGCTTCCTTAGTGAGTCAGTGCGTCTCAAGTCTGGTCTATCGAGGGGTATTGGGCTCCTCCGAGGGGTAGGAGGACTATGGTTTGTGGTCCTTTGTGGATAAGAACTTTGTCCCTGAGCCTCTCGAGTTCTTTCCATTGAATACGATCTCTGATTTTCCATGGCAGCTCTACGTTCAGATGTAGATCTTTGCCTTGATGGTCGATCCATCCTTAGCAGAGAAACCCTGGAATCCTCTAGCTCAGCATTTGCCAAGGAGACATCACTATGCCTTCTCTCATGCCTTGCACGGGACACCTCGGCATGGATACGCATTTGTTCTTCATAGGGTTGAGGCTTGACTGGGTAACGAGCCAAATTTGGATCGCTTCGGTAGCGTGCCTGGTACTCCTCTTCTCTCCTCTGTCTGTCATATTCATCTCTGCTCTCCACATCCTCGTCATCTACAATGTATTCTTTGGAATGCCTGTGACTTCTCCTGTTGGAGTCCCTGTAATTTAAATGATCAGATTCTTCATAAAATGGAGGTTCACATTGAGATCGTCTATCAGCATAATCTGATGGAGATCTAGGCATTGCGCTATCAGAAGGAGCATACTGTGAATATTCCTCACTTTCTTCCCTTTGGTCGTATCTTCTTTCCTGATCTCTGGACACTGATGGACTTCTTTTCCTAAGTAACCAAAGAAAAAGAACAATAAGAAGAGCAACATTCAAGCAATTTTACATTTTGTTAATTAATTGCCAAGTTGATGGACAAATTCAAATATTTTGTTTGACCTTTTTTTTTTCATTTTAAAGATATACCATAACAAAAGTCTTAATAATATTAATTTTACTCAGTTTGAACAGGTCATATAAAAGGTAATGTGTTGTGGTTATTAAATGTCTACAACACTATATATATAAAGAGTAGTTATCCTCAACAATTAATCATTATCGTACTTTGCTGCTATAATATAGTCTTTATTTTCATTTCTTTGCCTGGCTGGCTGCATATCCCAATTATTATCTAGGAGCTTAGAAAAAATACCTTCTTTGATTGTCTCACCTTAATATGAGTGATCTGAAACTGTATTGAAGTCAAAAGACTAAAGAGTTGACTACTTTCTCATGAAAACTAAATGTTAGCTTTTAAAAATCATTTACCTAGATCACTTCTAGTAATGGTCATTTAAATTTTCATCTTATATGCCTCCAGCCCTTTTTTATTGTCTAACTTGAGATATCAATCATAATCATTCATCACAAAACCCTAGACATCAGAAAGGATTTCTATTTTATTCAATCTCAGTTAAGACTAAGGTCTGCTTAGTGAGACTTCTGTACCAGTCTTCACACCTAACCTCTCCCCACATTTCTGTACATTCTCAGAGAATACTTAACAAGTTATCAACCTGCCTCTCAAACACTAATATAACTTAGCAAATCTGTAAGAAAAAATGAGGCCAACTGAAGTTAAAGATGACCAATAGCCAGATTATGAATTTCTTATGGTTTTAGTTGGATTGGTGTTTGGTTTTGTTTGTTTGGTTGGTTTTTTGTCCAAAAATAAAAGTAGGAAAGACAGAGTAGAATGACATGATCCAGGAAATTCATCACTCTCCCCTAAGTTTCCCTTGTGACTGAATCTCTTTTGCCCCTTATCTGGAATACAAACTGCCCATGTTATCTATCCACAAGAGTTCACTAACGAAAACAGAAACCCTTTTGGGTTTTTCCAGTACAAAAGGCCACAGGAATCAATTGAATAGGCTTGAGAAGAGAAGGCTAAGGAAGTTAATGGCCAGGGTCTTGAGACAAGGGGCCTCAAAGTAGACATTAGGAAGACGCTGTGCCCCGTAAGAGTTGTTGCCCCAGTGATCTGAGCTGCCTACTACATCATGGTGGCCGATTACCAGGGGCTTCCCCAGGAGTCTCTAAGACTCACACACCTGCCTGCCAAAAATTACTGCTGACAGAACGGCTTCTGGATAAAGTTCACCTTTAAAAACCATACATACATACAAGGCCAGGGTAGAATTTAACCAAAGAAAAAACATTAGAGCAAATGAAAGGACTAGGCTCTTGATTATTTCATAATAAAGTAAGTGGATATAGGAATTTTTTTCTATTTATATATAAAACATTTAGAACTGAATTACAAATTAGTTTTGTTCTGTGTTGTTTTATGAGACAGGGACTCCCTACGTAGTTCATACAGGTCTTAATTCTCTTTGTATATCAGGATGACTTTGAATTCACAGCAATCCTTCTGACTCAGCCTCCTGAATACTAGGATTATAGGCATGCACCACCACACCCAGCTTACAAATCTTTTATAACTACTACATGAAAGTAACTATTACAGTTTGAAATTTATAATCAAAAATAGGAAACTCAAAATTAATATGGTATTAACCTATACAACACCATGTTATGCACCATTCATTTTACTTTGCTCATTATTTCTATGTCAAATAACTCAGAAAGAAAAAGTCTAACATGGAAGTGCTATCCCATGGATTGAAAACTCTAGTAAAAGGATCTGCATTTCTTAGTCCCACTTTTGCTATTAACCAGTTATTCAAACTTATATCGCCATTTAATCTTAGGGATTTTGTGCTTTTTAGAGCACATAAAAGGCACAGATTCACAGCTTAACCCATATGCTATTTCAACAAATATATTAGATAAGAACTAAATGCCACATGCTGTAACATAGATTAGGAACACAGGAATAAGATATGATCCTTGATCTCAAGAAGCTAAATGATTCTAAACCCTCATCAGTATCTTAGGAACTGTAATGTTATATAAAAAAAAAAAACTTCAACAAGTTCATTTCTCTAAATGAAAGCTTAACATGTTTAGGATTGCCAGTAATATATTTACCATCACCACTTGGTGTTACAGAAATATTAAGGAAACAAAATTGTATTCTTACCCTGAAGAAATAACATGAATTTCTGGAAAGCAAGCATAAAGTGAATATTGTATAGTCTACGTAATGATAATACAATGTTTGTTTTATTAATAAATAAAATTATTTACCTTCTATTACAGAATTCAGTTTCAAAAAAACAACTATGGATAATTAGTTCTAGAAAAGCCATCTGAGTGCTTTTTAAAAATCAAACCTCAGGAAAACTGAATTAGATATTACATCTAGCAATCACTTCATTGTAGAGATTATGAAATTTGCCTTTGCCTGAAGCATGTGAATCACACTGTACACATGCTGAATTGTTCTGATTTAAGTAAAAATGGAACAGTGATTAAATTCTGAAATCGGGATGACTATTGTCACTGTTACTGAAAATGGATGTAGTTTTTTTTTTAAATACCCTTTAAAGTATAGCACTGTATAAGACTTCAGGATAAGATTAGCAAACACTGAAGAATCTGTTATCAACTACTCTGAAATATTAAAATATTCTGTCAAAACAACTTCCACCAACTATATCATAAATTATATATAATTCCCTTTAAATTTTAAAACTTCTAATTTTCTTAGATTTTTTTAAGAAAATACATCAAAATTCAAATACTGTATCTCTAACCCATATCGTTGCTCCTGGCATTATTATCAAGCAGGAAATACTTAATAGCTAAAAGCAAATGATGACTTATACATTTTTCTAAAGAATCTTAAAGCCTTTAACTGTATCTAACCCATAAGATATAACTCAAAGAAATGGAGTAATTCATCTAGGATGCTATGTATCACTTAGTTCTTCAGATATTCTGAGAAATAAAGAGATACAGACTTCAAAACTGTCTTACAATAAAAATAAAATGTATTTGTGGCACTAACAGTGCCCTAATTTTTATTGCCTTGATTCAATTAATTGCTATTTTCTGACACAATATGACCATACATTTATATTCACTTTGTAGTTACCTAATATCTATTTGCTCTTCTTATCAAAACCTTAGTTGTTAAAATTATTTTCTCTTGCACCTAGTGGTCTGAACTGGAACCAAAAATCACATTTTAAACATCTTAAACCTATTCTGATAAGTAACATTTCTATTCTGCCTATCATTTTTTTTTTATCGTATGGACTACTAGTCAGTCTATTTCTAAATATTCTAGCTGTAAAGTACACTCAATGAGCAATTATAAGTGTCATTCTGACTATGCATAAAAATTTGCATTATAAACCCTACCAACTAAATTCCTTAAAATCCCAGGTCTTAAAATCATACTGTCTGATCAGAAAATTCCAAACAAGAAGTTTCTTTGTAATTAAAGTCATTTTCCTAATCTCCCAAAGATAGTCTCATTTTACATATTAAACCATCATGCTTTTACCATAATTTCCTTTTAATATTTATAATCTTAATCATTTTACATGGTTTGTGTTAACTATGCAAACTATTACACAGTTAATATTTACTATAAAATAATCAAGTCTCTGCAAATTCAGTAAACATTTAAAAATATTTATATAGGAGTAAAAATTATATAAAAAGTTAAAATTAATATTCATATATTTCAAATCTTAACTGAAATTATCCTATTTTTAATAATAATATTAAAGGTAATGAATTTGAAGATTACTAATTTCTCTAAATTCATACTCATAAGCATAATCTTTATAGAAATATCACAATCTTTATTACTATAGATAAATAAAACTGTCACTTTATAATTAAAAGGATATGCTATTTGAAGAATGAATAATCTGAAAAATAACTCCATCTTCTAAAGAATGTTATAAAACATGGAGATTGCCAAATAAATGAAATATTTTACAAATACAATTACACAATGCTACCCATGTAGTTTAAGCATAACACTGCAATCAAATTTTAAATTCAAAGCTGTTAAAACAGTTGAGGACTTAATAGAAATATATGATTCTCTATAACATGAAATATTCAGTTCCCATTCCCATAATTGCTATCAAGGCTTTTAGCACATTAAGCAATTTATCAAAAAACCATAAAATATCACAATATTTAACATTTTTAGCTTTACCTTTAGTTCAACCAATGCACATCTGTCGAGCATGAAGCATCATGTTGACAAAAATACATCAACACTGTGCCTAGCAGTGCTTTCGTTTAATCCTTCTAGCCCTAGCAAAATCATAGGAGGCATCCTTAATCAGGTAATTCACAAAGTCTCTATTTGCTTACAATTATCTTATTTCAAAACTCAATTACTAAAAGTTACACATAGATCAACGCTCATTCGAGGATGAAGTCATAAAGTCCTCTAGTGAGGGGTCTATAAAGAAAGGTTATTTTTTAATGTTGCTCCCATGGGCTGTATATAGCTCCAGGTCAAATAAGAATGTCCCTGCAAGGAGGATTACAGTACTTAGCTGATTAGTGCCTCACAACACTGAACGCCAACTGCAACCTAGAAATGAGGCATTTCTAGCTACCATCCTTAAAACTGCAAGCTTTAGAAATAAATAAAGTATTTCATTGTTTATTGCTGAAAAATTCTGTTGCTCAGCTTCTGCCATAAAGTGTATAGTGATAATACAAGATGGTGATGGGTAAATGGGCCTATTCTATAACTTCTTTGCAATTATTCAATAACAAGTTTCTTAATCTTTGCCCAAAAAAGAAAGGTTTTCCAGAGGTAGAGGAAGCAATAGTAGAAACTTAATTTTAAAAAATGTGTTTCATGAATTAAGATGCAGTCACTGAGTTTAAATCAAGGTTTGTTCATTTTAATCCATACTTTAGCATTTCATTTCCTCTAGTCACTCAAAAACTAAAAAAGACAAAAGAAAACAATAAGTTTCCTTCCTATCAAAATCCAATTACCTAAATATTAATATTATACCTCTCAGAACTGTATGTTAACAATTCCAAATAGACTTATATAAAACTGGCAAAATGCTCGTGTTTGAGATGTGAGGAAGAACATAAGAGTCCCACAGGATGTTTTGGTCTCCCAAATATCAACACAACATGAGAATCTGGAAATGTGTGGCAGAACTGCTCGACTGTTTGTGCTAAGAAAATTTTTCAGCAACTAAAGTATGGGTCTTTGAAAGGTTGTAACCAATGTAGAGACAAAAATGGGGTTCTTTCTCTCTGAGATTCATAACAAAGACTTGTAAAATATTCAAAGAGAAAAGCACTAAAAAGATCACTCATTTTCATGGGAATGTAATTGATAATAAAATCCAACCACTTAGATCCTACAGCTCATATGAAACTGAAAAAAGCAATTTTCCCAAAGCATATTTCGATTCCTCCACCCTGATAAGTGCAATAAACTTCATAACACCATTACAATGACACAAAAGAGAGCTCTCCTCTTTTCCTCCCACCCTTTCCCCAGCTCCCAGAGTTCTCTCTGGAGCTTCTCCAACTCCAGGGAACAGTACACTACAGAGTCCTCACCCACTCACCTTTTCTTGTTCTCTACTTATTTATCACCCCTGGCATAGATGTATGCCATTTCTAACACTATTATTGCTTTCCTTTCATCTTCCACTGGCCTTTCCAGGTCTCTAATTTCCTCCTCTCTTACTTTCTGGAATCTTTATCTTCCTTTTAACACTATTTTTCCCATCTGTAACTGTATTATTGCATGTTCTGTTTTGTTTTGTTTTGTTTTATCGCTTTGTAGATACGTCATATGTACTCAAATGTATAAAGGCTCAATTTGAGGTTTAAATTATTTCATGAGAATTACTGTAGTTTTAGTATCCACTGCCTAAGGAAGTAAAAAATAACAAAAACATTCTATCCAGGCACCAGTTTAAATTAATTTTTGTTATTCATGACAATATTTTTAGCTTGTGTGCAAGTTGAAGGCCTTGTTCAAATCTACAAAAATAGTACATGACTGGTGCTCCCCTACAGTAAACCATTGTGTCATTTCTGTTTCCCAATCATCTTGCCCCAAAATTGTCATAGCGAAATAGATACATTCTATATTAGAAGATAATTTAAACCTCTAGTGATTTGCTCTGCTTTAAATGTTCTGAGTCTGTGACAGCCTTAGAAATAAAGAAGTTCATTAAGAATATAGTGAGAAGGTAAGAGAAACAGAAGAAGAAAAGGAGTGTGAGTTCAGACAACGACTGCTTTACACGGTCACCTTTATATTCTTCTAGTATTGTAGTCCCATTCATCAAACTGTAACAATCAATTTAATGAACTAGTCCCATTCTTTCCTCCTATCTTTTTTATCCCAAGGATACAACATGCAGATTTTTTATTAGGGCCTAAAACTAAGATAATTCAGGTAAGAGAAAACTCCTGTAAGAAGAAACAAGCACATTATGAGTACATGATGTGAACAAAATGTATGGTGAATGTTTAAATTTTACGATTTTTATTGCAGTAGAAGGCACATTGCCATTACTTGCCTTCAAAATACTACTTCTTGTCTGAAACACACCTATCTCCTCATTCTTGCCACTCTCTGAAGCAGTTTTGGAAATCTTTCCTAAATCCCTTTAGCTATGATGTCATGGCTGCCTCAATGTCCTGAATCAATTCAAAATACTTCTTTTTAGTGGTCATTTCAACTGTAGGAAAGAGCTAGCAATTGCACAGGGCCAGATCCGGAGAATAGGACAGAAGAGGACAGAGGGTCACAGTTTTATGAGACCACTTCCTCTGCAAGGTGCTGAGCAGAAGCACTCACTAGCCTCCCTGCTGGCTCTCATCTCAGGACCAGGCTGCCCAGTGCTGCTCCCCAAGTGGCCACAGAGGAACTGCTGGCACTCTCACCCCCAAGACTCTCTTGGAGCCCCTCTCCACTCTCACTTTCTCACCGTAGTCTTAAGCTGTCTGTTCTGCTCATATTTCATATTCCTTCACTCCCGTTCTCTCAATCCTAATCAATCCCCTTAATCAGCTTTATAATCTTTTTCCATACCCTTATGACTTTTTATTTATGATTTTTTAAATATGTCAATTACTGTTTATTTTAATATGCTAAAATATAAATTTTACATATGAAGATCACTATTTTGGACTTGCTCTCCTAATGCCAGACCCAAAGAAGGAGTTCAATATTTACTAAATAAACAAGCCATTTACACCATGCTTTTTAAAAAAAAAATTTATTTGCCTAATTACTCAACCTGTGTGTAACTCAAACAAATTGATTTCCTCACTTGTATTTTACCTTGAGAACTAAACTTACAAACTGCACAAACTAATACTCTCTAGTGAATCTGCAAAGACATACCTTTAATGCACAGGCCTTAAGAATATCTAACGCTTCATACTCCCAGCTATGAATCATTTTTGTGCTATTTTGTTATTTTGTAGGAGTGATTTGAGAATTTAAGACTTTTCCAAATATGTGAAAACTGCATTGCTTCAGAAAGGGAGAGGAGCGGAATTAAAAGAAAGCTGTGTCTTGGCAGCAGAACAGAAAAAAAAAATCCTTTCAAAAATAGACCTATGGCTCTCACAATTAGCTTACCCCTAAGCCTTATGAGAATATTAAATTAAATTCTCTTAGAGAGTGGCAGGTACAAAGAAAGCACCTGCTACACAAGATTTCTTGTGGAAGACAACTCATACTAACCAAGTCATACAGAACTATCTGGAGCAACTACTAAGACAAAATTAAAACAAAAACAAGTAAAATATTTAAATATGGGAACTGTGATATTCAATAAAGGAATATTTCTTATTTAACTCCTGTATGTTTATGTGCCAGTAAATACACACATGGCAGGTAACACATTTGGATATAAAGCAGAAAGAATTCAAATTATTTCTACATAATGCACATTCAGGTCTGATTGAATTGAATTAAATCAATTAAAGAAACTAAATTTATCTTTCAGTTAGCAGAATATTCTTTCTCAGCGGAAACAGTGCATAACATGCATGTCATCGTATGTAACTGTTCCTTAGTTACACTTCCATCAACCCCACTGTTTACACAAAGAAAATACTACATGGAAGACAGATTATCTTATTCCTTACTTCTTTAAGACCAGTAAAGTACTATAATGTAGCCTCAGGCACACTGCCATCAAATCTAACTGAAAGTAATTTATAATTATATCTTGGGATGCCATTGTTTCACAACAGGCCCAGCCTCAGAAAGTCAGCCCAAAATCCACACACCTGCATCACAAAAACACTGAAAGCCATCATGGCAATGTCAAGGAATGTTTGCTGTGGAAGTGAGAAAGCACTGTACCCACAGAGAAAATCTTTCCTAAAACACCTCTTTTCAACAGTTGTGCTCCTTCACTGAAGCTCCTGTGCCTCTTGCCAGCCACTTGGTCACATTGCCCCACACGTTTCCCCTGCTAGTGCTGTATGAGAGCCAGGAAGTACGGTGTGAGCTTGCTGGAGCTAGGTCCCATCCAGATGGTAAGACAGAGTACGAAGAAACACACTATGGCAGGGAGCTTGTAAACTTAACATGGGTTTCTTTGTGATTGGTGTTTAAAACATCTTGCGCTTTATTAAATACCACATTAAAAGAGGGTATCGGGGAGTTTCCAAAGATGGCGGACCAGTAGGTAGCAGGAGAGAGATCCTCTCTGAGAGAGACAGCTTAAATGCCAGAATAGAACACCCTGCAGAGATCCAAACAGAGAGAGATGGACTCTCTCAACCCAGGAAGAAACTAAAGTGAGAAAAACCGCTCAAATATGAGGTCTTGGGGCTACCATTAGAAAAGCCAAGATCAGCGAGCATGGCGCCCTCCTCGAGCCGCCTGAATTCCTGCCCGAGATCCACATCACCGATCAAACTGCGCCAATGCGACTGGCTTGAGCTGTCGGAGCATGGAGCTGAACAGCCCTGTGCACGGCTCGCCCGGACCCCGCCCTGCATGTGACCCACCCAGAGGCACCGTGAATTCGCACCACAGCCATGCTGAGGTCAGAGGTCAGGGAGCCCAGCAGTTCTTGGGGATTGGCATGAACACACAGCCAGTGATGGGAATGGGACCCTCCCGCGAGAAAGGGGCAACTGACTAGATGACATGTTGGATTTGGGCAGGACAGTCCTAACTCTGTAAGGAAGTGGCTTCAGTTGGTTTCTCCCCTCGCAGAGCGGATTGGTGGGATCTGCTTGGACTGGGCCATGCCTCTGGCAGGGACCCAGTGGGTGGCTAAAAATTAATTCCCTGAGCTCGATGCACACTGATGCAGTGAAGGCCTGCAAAGGTTGACTGCCCCAGAGGGGAGGAACCAGCTCACACTGCCCTTGCTTGAACTTCAATCTCTGATACCGGAAGGCAGAGGGCAGAAGCTCCTAGCCTGCGCCCTCTAGAGGAACTTTAACCAACAAGAAAAGGGGCTGGGAATTGCACTATACACTTGTATGGAAGGAACCAAAAACATGACAAGAGGGAGAAATAAGAAAAAAACCCAGCCCCCAACCCTGAGAACATTGATCCAGGAGAGGTAAATACAAAAGAGATTGAGGGCAGCAAACATGCAACATCAGACACAGCATTAGCGGACATAAAGAGATATCTTCAGGACCTCGTAAGCGGGATCAAAACTGAAACATTAATTCAAATTAAACAAGTGATAAGTAGATTAATAAAAGAAGGGCTGGGCACCTCTCAAGAAGACACAGACAGAAGAATGGAGGAACACAAAAGGAGACAAACGTTTAATGAAAACTACAAAAAAAAAACTAGAATTCATGAAGCAGATTCAAAGAGATTATCAGGAAACTAAAGACTCAATAGAAAGCTAGGCAAAACTGCTTGAAAGAAACCAAAGATAGACTATCAAAAATTGAACACAGGCTTGCAATGTGTGATCATGAAAGGGAATATCTCTTAAAAATAACAAGGGAGCAAGCAGTAACAATTGGAAGGCTAGAGGACAACAACAGGATCTATAACTTAAGAATAAAGCATGTGAATGATGAAGCAGGAGTCAAAACAGAGGAA
>PVJX010033458.1:0-19666 GCA_004027295.1 Dolichotis patagonum | reverse complement strand
AGAATCAATAACTGGGACCACATCTTATTAAAGAGTTTCTGCATGTCAAAAGAGGTTTCCAGCAGAGTGAAAAGAAAACCCACAAATTGGGAAAAAATCTTCATGGACAGTGCCTCAGACAAAGGACTTTTGTCTAAAACTTATAAAGAATTAAAAAAAATCAGACCCTCGAAATTCAAAGACCCAATCCAAAAATGGGTGTCTGAAATGAATACACAGTTCTCAGATGAAGAAATATGAATGGCAAATAAATACATGAAAAAATGTTCATCATCATTAGTCATGATAGAAATGCAAATTAAAACCACACTGAGATTCCATCTCACCCCAGAAAGAATGGCCAAGATAGAAAACACTACCAACAACAAGTGTTGGAGAGGCTGTGGGGAAAACGGAACACTTCTGCACTGTTGGTGGGAGTGTAGACTGTTGCAACGACTGTGGAGGTCAGTCTGGAGATTCCTCAAAAAGCTGGGTATGGAAGTCCCATTTGACCCAGCTATTCCGCTTCTAGGCATATTTCCAGAAAACTGAAAACATTGTAGCATAGTGATTTATGTGCACCCATGTTTATAGCAGCACAATTTGTAATAGCGAGATCTTGGAAACAACCTAAGTGCCCATCAACTGAGGAATGGATAAAAAAGTTGTGGCATTTTTATACAATGGAGTACTACTCAGCTATAAAGAATGATCACATCGAGAGATTTATAAATAAATGGACACGACTTGAGACCATTCTCTTAAGTGAAATAAACCAAACTCACAAGGGTACATACCATATAATCTCCCTAATATGAGATTTGATAAGAGTATATAAGACTTCATGGTAAGCATGCGGCCCCATCTCATAGCTTCGAAGTCTTTCAAAGTTTGAAATCATCAGTTGGAATGGTGTTATCCTGTTTTGTTTGACTATATCATACATGATGATATGAACAGCTGTTTTGAAGAAAACATTATGACAGCTATTGCTGATTTAATATTATCCTTCTTAGAAGTCCTACCAGGTTTTTTTTGTTCTATTACCATTGGTTCTATCTACCACATTGTGTCTTATTGGAATCTGAATATGTGTGATAGTTCAAACAAATTTTTTTCTTTTTTGTCAAAAATGAGATATTATAGTACCCATTGATCATTTTCTGTTATTCGGTTCAGAAAGCCCTGGAATTCTTTCACTATATGCATGGATTTACACTATTGTGTTATGTTTGATATTATTGTAATTGAAACTATGCTCAACTATATCAGAGTAAGAGATATGGTGTTAGATACTGTTGATGTCCAGTTGACTTAATGTAAAGTACTGTGTTGTCTATGTTGTCCTGTTCTGATCTGCTCTGTACTGCCCCCTTTTGTTTTATTCTCTTTTAAATTTAAAAAAAAAATCACAAAAAAAAAGTTTGGTCCCCAGTAATGCATACAAAATTATAATAGTTAAATAATTTATAAGCACTAATAAACAGAAAACCAAGACAATGATGGAAAATAAGAATAATTCACATGGAAAAGGAGTCACATTTGACATCATTTTTTATTTCCTCATTATGTTTTCCAAGGTTATCAGCAGTGGTCTAAAGGCCTCTGGACTTGATGGCTGTCCAAAGCTTCTTCCTTCTCTTCTGGAACAGTATTTTGTTTTCTTATGGATGTCTTTACTTGAAGTTTCTCAGCTCATTTATTTATAAGGGATGATTATGACCACTTATTACTTCTCTCACATCTAGAATATTCAATTCTCTACCCTCTTTATTGACAGTCCAATTTCCCGAAGCCTTCTTTTTATGAAATGTTTAAAACTAGGAAGTCTCCCAGAAAGCAGCATCTCAGGCTGTCTCTTTGGGACCCGAAACTCTCGGACCCGTAGAGTGGCCTGGGCTGTAAAACTTACAAAAGACAACTCTTCCAATTGAAACCTACAGCTAACTTTCTAAAAAATATGCCTCCATCTGTGCCATTGCTTATAGATGGAGCAAATCATTAATACTTTCTTTCTCTCTCAGCCCCTCTTTCTCATCTGTACTCACACCAAGACTTGTCACTTTTCACCTTTGATTATTAAACTGAGTGTCACACACAGTCCATACTTCCTTCCAACCATGAACTTCAAGTGAGGTGACATGATAAGATTTTAGGACAGTGAGTTTGAAGCAACTCAGTTGATCTGAGTTAAAGAGAAAGCATTTTTACACACTCCCAGCATCAATTGCCAGGAAATACAAATAAACTACAGTTGATTTCTCTAAAGAAACTTGCTCTTTTAGCTTCCTCAGTTTGGACTAATTGTATAAGCTCTTGAGGATGTTATACTACTAGATTAAAAATTTTGTGGAATAGTGATTTAAATTCTACTTCAAAGCACATAGGTGATTGTATACCCATGTAGCAATTTTAGAGAATGTACCACTTAATATTTTAGTTCTGCTCTTAGAGTGTAGTTGAAATGTAGCTGAATGAATCATATTAACATTATAGGTCAGTGGTCAAACTTTTTTAAAAAATAAAATTACATAGATAAAAAATTAACCACGTAATTCAAATATTTGTAATTCTATTTCTGTTTTGTAAAAATATGGTAGTTTTTCTGCTTTTTTAGTATTACTAGAATTTTCCAAATTTGAAGAAGGAGAAAAGAGAGGAGCAGCAAGCTGAGTGAACGGAAAACAGTTGGTCATGCATCAGTAGTAACATGAGGTTTTCTTCTCACCCTACTAATTCCTTCTGCTTATTATGATCAGAAAAAAAAGTTTCTAAAATGTGTATATATTACACTTTTAACACTCAAATATTTCAGTTATTTTTCAAGATGTTTTATGATCCTGCTCCTCTTCAATTTTTTCTAATGCTTTCATTTCGCAATTTGCATCTTATACTGTTACTGTTTTAATTTGCTCTCTGGAAATAACTCACATTTTTTGCCATTATCTTTTGCCATTATCTTTGCCAGTAATGACCTATAACCCCATATTATAGTCAGGGGTTGTAAGAACAATTAGAATCAGGACATGGAGTTTATAATACTATTTTTATGATGGTCACCCAGAGTTAACACAAGAAAATGCAGGAAATCTATCCACAACACTAAAGACATAGAATGTTTAGCCACGGGCCTGAATCCCACAGCAATGTCCCACACGAGTCCAGATGAAGACCCAGAGCTCATGACAGTGCCTCCCACGAGTCCAACTGGTGGTCGAGAGCCCACAAGAAGGACTCACGCCAGTCTCTTTTACGGATTTGTGCTGGGAAGGCTGAAAGGTCAGCGGTTGAACCTAGGAAGTCTATGCCAGCAGGGTGAAGGAGCTGTGCTGGTAGGTTGAGGGTTCTATTCTGGAGCCAAGAAGTCACACTCACATCAAAGACCAGGGCTGTCCTGAAAAGCACCACAGCCATCCTCAGCAAATGGAGGCCCGAGCTCCTCCGACGATAAGCACAGTCGAGTCATGCCAGCAAAGCAGCGTGATGAGTTCATCCTGGAGACCAAGTGGCACACGTCTTCCCCTATGCATCCAGGAAGCAATGCTCAATGTGAGGACCAGAGCTTCTCCAGGAGAACCAACGGCTCAAAAAGCAACTCATAGTAGAACCCAAAATGTCTCAAGTCTCAACTCTCCTCTTCTGCTTCTCCTCGTCTATGTATGCTGGCAACTTTCCTCAGGTGGAACATCTACACTCAGCACCCTGCTGATTTAATTCAGCTGGCATTAAGTTGACCATCAGCTCTTAATCCATCACACCCCACATTCTTTCCATACTTTTCTATTCAGTCTTTACCTCTCAGTTCAAATGTTCCTTCTTTAGAGATCTCTATTCTCTAATCCAATGATGGTAAATCATAGCGTGTGTGCCCCCTGAGCACACAGAACCCTCTCTGTTGGCACATGAATCAATTCACCCCAGCAGTCAAGCGTGGTATAATGGTTGGTTTTTCTGAACCAAGACCTCCGTATTCAGGTTGAGATAAATAGGTGGGTTTGGGATTAAAGTTTGGCCACTTGATCTGTAAAAAGGCACCATGAGTGCCCTGATCTAATTTATTTATTGTGTTTTTTGCTCCACAATGGCATGGAGTATATTTTATCTATATGATACATTTTCTCAATCTCTACTAGAGTATCAATCCAATGTAGGTAAATGTAATGTTTATTTTGTTCATTGTTTTATCTACATATATTACAAATATTTTTCCTAAATAATTGTTATGTGAGTGTCATTACAATTATGTAAAGCCTGATTGGCTCTGACTTTGAGTAGAAAAAAACTACTAAATCTGAAAAGATAATTCTTTTGGTAATTTAAGAAATGAAAACAATCATTTTAAAAATAGACTCTAAATGTAACTTGTATTTACCCCCTTCTTTATAGAATCTAGTTGAATTTCTTTTAAAATTTTAAGAATATTTATAATTATTAAGTTGTTTTAAATAAATACATTATTTTATATATTAAATATAGGATATATCTCAAAATTCTGTAGCCAATGTCAACAATCTCATACTAAATTATCACACTATGCCATCACATTTTTATTCTTCTGACACCCTTAGGGTTGGTTGATAGTTCAAAGTCATGGTTCCTGACTTAAGCCTTCATCCTCCTTTCTAACTTCAATCTCACTATCATATCAAGAGACAAATAATTTCCTTTTGCTTTCAGGCATGATGCTAAGGTCAGAACACGTGACTCTTCAAAGCATGAGTGACAGAAATGTTTAGTCTTTTAGATGTAGTTGCATAGAGCCAGAAGGAAGACTAATAACACGCAAGACCAAAGCTTGTGTCTCCTCCTTAGATTCAAATTTATTCCACTTTTCTACCTCCTTGCATTTTCTACTCTATCTATAACAAATGGAAAATTGGGGTTAGTTCCCTACCCTCACATAAATAAAATACTCAGGAGTCTCTGAGCAGAGTTTTTATCCATAGAATGTCACTACTGTCCGTGATCAGCAGCCTACAAAGATGGATTATTTCAATGTCAACTGTCAAAGACATTTTTGTTTGTTCCTTTTGGGAGTGCCTCCTGGCCTTACCCAAGAGCTTCCAAGGCTTTTAATGTTTCTTGATGCCACTTAATTCTAAAACTGGCTTACTGGTTTTAAAATTGGCTTGCCTGTCATCCTTACTATCTCTTATACCAAACAGTTGGTAAGACCCTTGGAAGTAAAGTGTACAATAACTCCAACAGTGCCAGCATAACAGCTTACGTTCATAAGGTTGACTTTTATAGCTCGTCCTGCCTATATTTTAAGTAAGATTTATAGTCTTTAATTTCCCTTGAACTCAAATACATATTTGTTTAAAATTACATGCATGTCCTTCTGTGGCAATCTGAACAATGCCTAGACAGTTAAGGACACCTCAGTAGAATGGAAATACTGCTTCCCAATTCCCTGTGAATATAAATGCCTACCTGACTCCAACTGTGTAAGAACATATGCCATGCTTTCCTAGTAAATAGCCTCAAGGATCCTGTAGTTCCCTCAAGCTGTTACAGAATTATGCCACATAATAACTAGTGTGAGAGACTTGCAGAAAATATTTTTCATTGAGAATATAATTGAGCTATTACCAAGAAATCAGGGCTCTGACTTTTTAAGCTCATTTGTCTTTGTTCTGGTGTGTTTGTTCACCAGTGAGCTTACTGAAAGCCTTAGTAAAAACAGAAAATGTCAGCAGGTCATACAATTCAAAACAAATTTTAAAAATCTTTTCCTAATTAAAGAACCACATTCTATTATTCTCTTTAGAATCAAGGAAAATGAATGATGAGGCAGAAAGCAAAGAAAGAAAATGAGGCAAACTCCTTCTGTCTTCATTTCTCTCCTGGTGTATCTTATTTATGAGACACCATTGATATATAATGGGAAAAGGCATTGGCAAGATGATCTGAGGGGAAAAGCTTTTCTTGAAGTAAATCCATTCAGTGTGTTATTTATTTTTCTATTATTTACCAGAGGCCAAGTTGAAAATTTTACTGCATATCCTTATGTGCAAAAAATTGTTTTCCTAATGCTATATATTTTAATATCATGGAATACTTCTTTGAGCAAATTTCTTGTGATTATATCAGGTTGTTCAGTTCTTCATTTAATAATTGCAGTAATTTAATATTTATTTGCTTAGGGAAGCATACTTTAATTTCAAAACCAGAGCTTCAGCAATAAGAAATGCAATATAGCAAAATTTTCTAAACAATACCAACCCAAAGTGCTGAATTTGCCTTACTACTTATGGGCACTGCTTAACTTTCTCCTGGATTTTGGTGCACAGCTTATGATTCCATTGGTATCTTAACTCTTCCTAGTTCTTTGTAAACCTCGTTCACTTTCATAAGGTTTGACAGTACCAATAAGGCCAGGAGGGTACCTCCTCTCCACGACATGATAATTCACTATGTAAACACTTTCTAACACAAACAGACTAGTTTCAAAACCCCCAATATTCTCCTACAGGAGACAAACTTTCTTGCCTTGGATTTTGAGGTACATGAGGCTGGGTTCATATATTAGTTTTTATATCTTCACTGTGTAATACAATACCTACATTGTAGTGGGGATCAATGAACAACAGCAATAAAGCAGGCAAATGACCTCTGCTAAATAAATAAATCAATATAGGATAAATTCAACCTTCAAGTAGTCCGTTATGTATGCAAACAGGTACACATCAAATATTTTTAACGTGCATAACAAAAGAAAGTGAGCAAGTGTTAAGAATTCAGGCACATTCGTGTGTGCTTTTGTACTTTTAAATTGTTTTGCCTAAAAATATACTTTTTAGAATTTAAAGATAGATCATCATTTCAATTTTGCAAATGCAATTAAAGTAGTGCTGTTGACTATATATCCAAGAAGATACCTTTTATCCTTGGAATTGCAGAAAAGAGACAAGAATATTTATGGATGTGGTATGAAACATTGAATAGTGCTGTTATTATGTGAGTATAGGTCTTAGACTCTGCTATGCATTATCTATAAGTCCTGGAAAAAATCACCTATCCCTTCTCTGCTTTATTTTTATCTATTAAGTAAACAGAATAATATAAATACTCAATGTTGCCCCAAAACTTCAATAAGTTAATATATGTGAATATGTTGGAAAAATGCCTCAGATACAGTAAGCTCTTGAAAAAAGTAGCCATGATTATTTCATAGGCTTGCTTGCAATCAAATGAAAACTTTCTAAAATTATCACATACTTACATCTTTAATTAATGGAAAAAAAGTATTAATGTTCTGCCTACAAAATGTCTACTTCATAACTTCAGCCATGACTTACACAGCATGTTTTGCTTTCTTAAATTATTTTTGTAAAATGACTGCACAGATAATACTCAAAAATATTTTATGTGTTTTATTTTTGCATAGTAGAGTTTGATTTCATTTACAAATTAATTTTTGTATTTTGACGTTAAAAATCTCTCAAGAATGAAATAGTGCCTTTATTTTACTATAGTCCCTAATGATGTGAAAATAGAATTATTTTGCCTTTCCAAGGTCCCAATTTACATATTTGATTAGCCATCAGGGTAATATTATAGAAAAAAAGATAAACAAGCCATATTATGAAGCAAGAAAAACACTCCATGAAGTACTTCATATAATAATGTATGTTATGGTTTAGGTCTTAAGTGCTCCCTCAGAAGTTCATATGTTCAGAGAGTGACTGGGTCATGGGCACACTCAGAATTCCACCATTCATTCAGCATCTGATTGTGTGGTTAAGACATGGGGTGTTTTTAGTGGTGCATCACTGGGGCATGGCCCATGAAGTGGTATTCTTTGTCCTCATCTCTTCACTCTACCCTGCTTCATAGCTCATGGAGTGAGCAGATTTCTTGTGCCATGTCCTCCTATCATACTGCTTCTTCTTTGAAGCCCCTGACCATGGGCTGAGTACTTCAAAACTGTAAGCCAAGTTAAACATTTTCTCCCTTAAATAGGGTGTCAGGTATTTGTCCCACTGACAATAAAGTTGACTAACACAACACGTATCTTCCCTCCTTACCAAATGATACATTTTATTACACTTGTTTCCCTGTGCAAAGGCTTGTCTAGAGCTACCTCTTTGTACAAGTCTAACTTGTGCGTGTATACATACACACACATAAATCTAACCAACCCATTCTCTATGTTACCCTTTCATCATGAGCAAGGTTACTGTTTGTTATGGCTTGTGTCTGGATGTTCTCCCAAAGCACCATGCAGTCATAAGAGGGCTTTTCAGAGTTGGCTGAATCTAAGGGGTGTGTTGCAGGGTTCAAAGGTGTGTCATAACTAAATCAGTCTACCAATTGGTTTATCATGGCTCTGGCTAGGAATAAGAGTGTGAGGACTATACCCACCCTAGGGTAGGTGACTGGCATGAAATATAAGGAGCACAAAGTGGGCTAATGTACCCTCACCTGCCTGCTTGCCATGGCTTGTTTCTCCTCTGCCATGCCTCTCTGTCATGTCACCCTGCCTTGGAGCCAGCTGGATGAAACCTCTATAAACTGGTGAGTCAAATATATCTTTCCTCCTTTAACATTGAATGTTGGATATTTTGTCTCAAAAATAAGAAAAAACTAACTTTCGTGGTAGTTCATGGATGTTCATGGTATCTTCATGCTTAACAGAAAATTTTCACTCAAAGTTTTGTTAAGCCAAACTTAATTTAAAGAAAATAGGAATGTTGTCATGTAAAGAGAGATGGAGGTCAAGGATGTCTTTCTGCACATATAGAGTTAATGAGCCTTGATGCCTGACTCAAGCTTGGCTTCAGACACAAATATCTCTTACTATCTACTTGTGAAATAGCTTTGGGTCCCACAAAACTTCACCTTGATTTAAATGTTTAAATTAATCGTAGCACAGTTCAAGCTCAAATCTTCTTATATATCAAAATCACAGACATGCTATGACACTCCAAAATGGAAAAATATATGGTATTAAAAGGGTCAGAGACTTGTGATACATACCAGCATTCTCTTTTATGTCATATCTATTAAAATTATAGTTCTCAACTATGGTGCACTAACAATTATAAGGACTGGCTGCCTTTAAATTATTCCCTGGAGTGTCTATAAAATTTAATATCAAAATTATATGGGAGATTCAGTAAGGGTCAATTTACTAGTTTGCAAAGAGGCTAGCTATATTATCATCAAGTGACTTTTCATAAATCTCAGTGATTCTAAATCAAATGTCAGCCTCTGTTTCTTTAAAAAATTAGTTGTTCTTTCATTCATAGCTGTCATGAGGCACAGTAAAAAGAAATATCAAAAGAAAGGAGATAATTAGAGTATAGTATGTCCTCTGGGATTGCTTCTGGAGCTATGCTGCTACGTAGATTGCTAACTTTCTTTACTTTAAATTCAAGGATATTCAAAGTTAAGTAAAATTGAACTTTCAATAAAACTGACAAATTAGTACTTTTTCCTGCACCCTTTCCAAACTCCAAATCATATTTTCTATTGTTCTAAAATCTCTTGAGTCTTTGTAATCATGTGCAATATGTGAAAATCTCACAAATGCTGACTACAGGGAAAAGCTTGATTTCCTACTCACTTTACATCACACAATTGAATTATTGCTTGAATAGAGCACATATGATTGATGATACCTCTTAGGAAAATTTACCAAATTGGAAGTATGCATTCAGCATTTTGTTTACAGCAGAAATTCATCTTTAAATATTAAGGCAAATGATTTTTACCATTTTTTATAAAATATTCAGGCACAGATATGTTCTCGCACGTGGTGTCATGTTCTGCTTTTCAAAATTCCCTTCACAAAGAATATAGTGCCTTTATCTCCTATTCTTTTTTTTAACCTACATTCCTTGGATTTGTGGTATGTAAGGTGATGCCCATAGTTTGCAGCACACAAAAGTAGGTTTTTATGTGGAATATAAAAGGGTTCGAGAATTTATTAAAATATTAATAGTCAATAAATTTTCAAGAATTTACACAAGATAAAACACATGCTATGAACAGTAAATTTTAATATGTATTTGTGTAGTTGCATCCTATATTTAGGAAGTCTTCTATATAGAAGAAGGGATCCTCAAATGAGTCCAATTTTTTTTCTCAATTTCATACTTAGTAAAATTGACTAAGAGGATGTCACCTTCATTGCTTGAAATAATCCTTGTCCAGTACTTATGCCACAGAAATCTCAAATAGCTTCAAAACAGCTTCAAAAATGTTGGTGATGAAACTGCAGGTCAACATTAGATGCTGTATAAACAGAATTTTTGAAGTTTAATTCTGCAGTTAACTAAATCACAATTTTGAAGAAAAATAAAGCTGGTGATAATGCATAATGCATAAGGCATAATGCAAAATATATGCAACTATTTAATATTTATAATTCAAAGAGAGTTGCTGTGTATTGTTTTACTAAAACTGGAGTACAGAATGCAACTACATCAAAATGCGAATTTTTAATTTGTAAGTGTATCTGTGTGTGTGTGTGTGTGTGTGTGTTTATGGGGGGGTTGTACTTTTCCTTTATTGAATTCATCCATTTTGGGACCTTACAGTTATTTAGTGTAGTGCTTTAGAAAATTCTACAGTTCTTTCAGTATTTTTGAGTCCTTGTATTTATGCTAGATTGGAATTAGCACATAAAAGAAATTGCCTAGAAATCTGCATTTTAGCAATATTCTGGATAGTTTTTATGGTCAGAGAGCTTAGCAAAACTCTAAGAAGTATCTAAGAAAACTCTAAGAAATCATAAGATCAAGTTCTAATATCTACATTATTTTATTTATTTTTTGAGAGAGTTATGGGTGTCAAACTCACGACCTCACACTTGCCAGGCAGGCAAACAGAAGAATTTTAGCTTTTGGTTCAAGATTCAGATGACTCATGACCAAAGTGTGGAGAAAATACATAAAATCTAAGAAGACTTAGGAAATAGCTCGTAATATTATTTCATATAGTACAAGTTATGTAGAGGTATGTGGGGAAACATGCTGAAAAACTGTCACATTTCTCTCAACTGGGAGAATCTCTGAGTTGAAAAAATCATAGATCAACTGAATATCTCAAAGAATTTAGAGTAGATAAAGACCTAGAACATTTTTATCAGAAGCCTTAAAAAAGAGTGTTTATATTACTTACTATGTTTGTTATAGTTTACCCATCTTATGTTTAGAGACATTACTGTGATATTTTTAACAACTTTGTGCTTTGAAGCAGGACTACTATGTCAAAGCATTGTCAAAAGCAATGGACACATTTCTGTAAATATGAATAACACAGTCCTGGGCCCCAAAACTTTCCCTATTATTTCAGGTCAGCATAACATTGGTCTTCTCAGATGCTCATAGAAATAAATCTCTCTACTCTACATTTCAATGTCAAAGTATATGCTTCAGCGTCTTTTTCTCTTCTATGTGTTTGCCTTACCACAATGCTATATAGAGGCTTTACTAAACAAAAATTGACTAAGGGAATTGAATTAGACCTGACATGCATTTTCAGTGATAGACTTCCAGTGACCATCAGCACTTCCTACTCTCTGCCAGAAATAACCTGTGTTATTGGTTAGCAGAAAAGACAGAGTGGTGTATTTTCTGCTCAGAGTTGTTTAGAAGTTAGCAAGAATAGCATATACTCAGAGTTTTCCATGTGTATTAGGAATAATAAAATCACAAAAATAACATGTATTTTTCATTGCTCAGCATTTTGTTATACACACTTCTTTGAGGAACTATGTACTTGTTTCACATTTGAGTTCAAAGTATTAGAACAATATTTGCCTATTTATCTTTGAATGCAACTTAGCATTTTCTCCAAACTTCATTTTAAACACCATTCAAACTTTAGAATCAATTACAGTGTATGATAGATGTAATTTGTTCTTTTCTGTAAAAAAACAGCAAGTCTTATCTTTAACAAAAGGAAACATGACTTGTAAAAGAGACTAACATATCAAATATTTACTAATGAATTTTTGTGCTAAAATCTGCTTTCATAGAATTAAACTAAATATTTATATACAATTTTATTTTATGGTGAATTTTTAAAAGTATTTTTAAATAAATTTTATTTCAAAAAATTTTGAGAGTTAGCTATTCATTTTAAAAATTAGTTTATTGCATAAAATTTACATGCTATAAAGCATAAGTACAAAGTAATTCTTTGCCAAGACTAAACTCCACTAACTTATAATTATTTGCTTTCTTATGTTTAATTTTTTTCCTTGTATTTCTCTTTTTCAGTGTGCATTGGTATCGACAAGATATGCGTGTATGTGTGTATGTATGTGTGAACTGACACAATATTAAGCATGCTTCAGCATTTATATGTAAATACTTCATTTTAAAAGATACCATAATTAGTGTCTTTCCATAGGCAGGCTTAATAAATACTTTTTCCAGGATTCTATGATATTTCATCATATGAAGTTATTCTTTACTGAGTCCTAAATTTTAAAAATTTATCTATTTTATCATCAATAAAGTGGTAAGACCACTGGAGTTAATGATTATTTGATTTTTATTTTAATCTGTTTCTCTCCTTTTTTCTTTTTTCATCTCTTATATGCAATTTTGACAATAAAATTTAATTTCCTAATTCTATATTTAAGTGTTCATACTTTTTCCAGGTGACAATAAACCTTACAGCCCCCTTCTCTTTCAGTCTCTAACTACAGACCATAAATTGCCTATGAGCTTTTACTCTGAAAGGTTGGAGCCTCCAGGTAGAATAGCCTCCAGGATCCAGGAAGTTTTCTGACAACAGAAATTCACTTTTGAAAAACATTGCATGGTTACTGTCTAGGGACAGGAAAACAGATGTAATATTCTCCAGGTAAATGAAGCTGACCATGAATTTTTGCTTTTCATGTAAGAGAGAAAATGGAAATTGATATCAGTTCTTCATGAGAAAAAAGTGTAAAGTAATACCCATATATACCTTTGAATATTTTCTCTACTAAAATGTATTAAGGTACAAACTATCCTCCATTGTATGAATAAGCAGATACAATATTTTGAAGCTCTAATAAATTAACAGAATAAAGTCACATGGTCCCTAAACATAGATAACTAATGAGTGAAAACTAAGAATGTAAATCATTCTCTGTTGTAGTAAGGAAGTAATTAAATTAAATAATAATTGTGAATATCAATGTACATGAATAAATTAAACATTTTTTAAATTTCAGTGAAATTAGACAATAAGTTTACTCAATATTTGAGTAGTTTATAAAGTAATTAAAATTACTGAATCATGAAAAACATAGAATTTTTAAAGCTGGAGAGTTCTTATAACTCAAACAATTTAGGTTCTTTCTTTACTAATTTGGAAACCAAGGTTTGAAAATCCAACGTTAGTTTTTCCCTGAGACTTAAATAATTTAAAGAATAAAAATTTTATCTATTTAAATTAGGTAATATCAAGTAACTGTTAGACACCACATTTTCTTTATCCAGTCACCCGTTCATGGGTTTACAGGCTGCTTCCAGGATTTAGCTGATATGAACTGTGCTACTATAAACATTTGTATGCGTGGATCAGAGTAGTATGTTGTTTTAAGCTCCTTGGGGTAGTGCCTAGTGAAGGATAATTGAGTCATGGAATTTCTAATTTTAGATCTTTGGGAAATCTCCATACTGTTTTCCATAATGGTTGAACTAGTTTACATTCTAACAACAATGTAGGAGGCTTCTTTTTTTTACCAGAACCATGAAAGCATTTCTTATTTTCCAATTTCTTGATGATTCTTTCTGGAGTAAGATGGAATCATAATGTTGCACTGCAAACGTGTACTAATAAATGAAAAAGTAGAATAAACCAACTTTTGAAACTACGTGTGGATTTGAAAAGTTGACAAGAATCATTAGTAAAGTTGATTTTATAAAATAAGTTACAGATTAGGATAAATCCTGCTTTCAAGTATATTTGAAGATTGACAGAGGATAAAAAGAGGGATAGACTTTGCAGAGACAGGAAGGGGGATGGAGATGGTCAGAGATGGGAGAACGGGGTTGGGAAAGGGAAGTGAAAATGACTAAGATCAGACATTTGTATGTACCACTTTCCCAAGATAGCTGTATTACTGTCTGTGACAAACATACACTAATAAAAAGGAAACTGAAAAATACGTCCAGCAAGAAAAAGTGTTTAATATTTTCCTGTGTTTCTGATACAATATGTTTAAGTGAAATGTGAAAATTTCAGAGATAAGAGGGAAATGTCATCATAAGTAGTCAGAATACAGATTAGGAACAATTTAACCAGTTAGAAAAGCTAATGGAAAGGTCATGCTACTTACTCACCATAAAGATTTCAATTTTCCTGACATTTCTTCTAGAGATGTGAAGTTCACAATCTCCAAAAGAACATTTAGGTTCTACCTCAAAGAACTAAAAGACATTCTTTTTTCACAGTGCATGACCAACTAATAAGACAAATGATCAGACAAAAGGCAGTGCTACAAGGCAGAGCAAACATAATAAAATCCCTGGCTCTACTTATTTTAGAAGGGCTACTGTTTCATCAAACCCGAGTGATCTGGAGGATATGAGTACAATCCCTGCAGTCTAAAGTTGTACTGAACATTAGATTAAGTCTTGATGATGAATAACAGAAAGCAAACAAACATTTCAGGCTGGAAGAGGATGCCAATTCTAGTTAATATACTTACTTACTGTCTTTGGCAGGTTATCTAATTTCCTCAAAATGCAGGTTTCTGTATTCAGTCAACTAAAATAAATAGTCATTTAAGTACAGGGCTCTAAAATGATGGCACCAATAAAACTTCTCACTACATAATCACTATGTATTATAACTTTTGAAAATCAGAAACCAGAATACAAGTTGTACAACATTTTATAGGATTTGAATAAATAATTGGAAATGAATTGTATAATGGAAACAGAGATAGCACACTCATCCATAAATATGTAAAGTTAAAGTAAGAATAGAGAACTTTTATTACTTAGAATCAAACTTAAAATTCTAATTCTTAATTAGAATCAAACACTGCATTCTCAATATTGGAAAATTTTAAATAAAAGCATTCGCATCTTATTTGTTGAAGTGATATATTCAATATACTGTTTTATTTTTATAATGAGAATATAAGTGAACATTTTGCATCCTAGCTCTGTACAATGTCTTCATTTTCCATTCAATATGATGCATTCAGTCATTTTATGCAATAACTTCAATGAGATAAAGATTAGAATAAAGTAGGCATACAATGCTACTTTCTAATTCTATAGGGCAGGAAGAACAATTGGCATTTACATAAAATTATATTTTCATTAATTATGCTAGGAAGAGTTATGGACTTTCTCCTCTCTGGATGAGAAACTGTGAGACTGCAACATCTCATGACAACGATATTTCATTTGGGGCAGTAGTCTCTAAAATATTTACTTTGGTCAATTAACCTGATAAATATATTAGAGAAATTCTTATAGATTCCATTCCAAATTAAGTTTCCCTGTTTTCTATGTTTATTTATCTTCCCCAGAAACTGAGCAACCAAAATAACATATTTGATTTAGAAAGAAAAGGAAAAATAACTCTTTAGTTAGTAAGATTTTTTTGTTGTTACTATTTGTAGTTTTTAAATATTTATCATGCTAGGAAAGCTCTGCCAGTATTTAAGGTTAGTATTTCTGTCATACTCACAAAACCTATTTTTAATGTATCATGCTTTCCGCATCTATTTTTTAGCTCTATATAGGAAAACAGGGAAGATATATATGTTTTGCATAAAATGAAATTCACATATAATATAGTCACAAAATTAAACCACCTCAAAAACTTACTGTAAGAAAGCTAGAAATGCTATACAAACATCCTTAAGACAATCAGATTAGAAATGACATAAACAGGAAAAGGGTTCTTGGTCCCTAAGTCACTTAATCCAAGATCAAGTTCTGCAGAGGACATAAAAAGGTAGCAAGCTGCTTCATGTTAGTGCAGGAGGAAATTCTGAGGAAGAGATGTACTTTTTGAATATTCCACCCATGATGTAGAAGAAAGTCCACCCTAGGTCCACTGAAGATTTCTTTCACACCAGTTCTCTTAAAGGAAATTCTGCTGCAGCAGTTTGCACTAATTTGCCACTTGGAGTTTCTTAGACTCCTTTCACTGTGACTCTAACACAATTTAGGAGGCTGGAAAATACAATATCAGTTTACTCAAGGAGTTAAGATATTCAACATCAAAGGTAAATATGTGTTTAGGTTCTTCAATGAAAGTAAGTATGTCTGACACATCACTACGAACATTTTCAGGAATACAGTATCTTTATTACTTTTTAAAAGTACTATATTTAGTTGCAACTTGTTGTATTTTTGGCCAAACTCAAATATATCTGGTGAATACATTCTATTTTAACTGCAGGAAGGAAGAAAATATATCCAACCAACTTGACAAATACAGCATAAATGTTTAAATATTTATCACACGAGAAACTTTCTACATTTAGAATACTACTCTGCCATCTACAGGAAAACTGAAAATCTGATGCCCAACTATAGGAAATTTTAAACTAGAATGTATTTTTATGATTAGCATATAAGGTCATGGTAAATAAATAGTGTAAGGGCACCACAGTGAGACTTTCCACTAAGCTTATTAATACATATAATAAAAATAATAATTATAAAAACAGCATTTTTAAAAACTAATAATAGATACACATATAGGCACATATATCAAGCAGCAACATAGAATGTGCATATATTGATCTTTACTTTTTGTGTGTATGATAGTGGTAGCAACTAAGCTTACTATAAATTTCACTTGAAAACTATTTATTTTATCTGTCTCTCATTTATAAAATTCTCTGGCTACAAGTATAAATGTTAGAATTCAGTGTCTAATATGTGCTTCTTCCCAACTGATTGATCTTTCATGTTTAGTGCCATTATTAATATATTGTGACCTGGTTAGTACTCTGCACATCTTCCTTCCAATGTTCTGGGAGCAAAACACACTGTGTATTCTCTGGTCACATTAATAGAAAATTTGATCATTTTAAATATTTCTAGTTCACTTTTTAATTAATGGAAGTGAAAGAAGTATTACCTGAAGTATTTTTCTGGTACTAGGTATCAGTTGTTTATCTAATAAATTTTATATATTTTGACTACTTAATAATAATAGACTTTTACTATATCACTTTTATAATTATGGTTGTCTGTATCTATTAAGCTAATTAATATCACAACAGAGCAATTATTTACAATCTGTGATTTTTATGCAAAAACATAAAGAAAAGTGCATGAAAAAAATCACCTCTATTTTAGAGTAAATTTCTATGAGAGGACAAGAAATACTCACTACCGTATACTGAATTCCTGTTGTTCTTTAAAAGGGTCCACGAAATTGGCATTTTTATATCAGTCACTTAATGAACAGAACTCAATTCAATGAAGGTCAATTTGTCACTAAGCAACTGTGAAACAGGTAGTGATTTAATTGACCTAATAGTGTATGAATGACAAAATAAACCAGAACCCAACTAAGAGAAATCTAAACATTTAAAATGGCAACTATATATATGCAAAATGTGTACTATACAAAATATCAGGTAATGGAATCTAGTAATCAAATGAATGGCTTTAGAGAAACTATCAGCAAAAGGAATATATAAATATTCTGTGGTTCTCACATAAAGAAAAATGTTCTCTTTTTCTGTATTATTATCCTAATACACTTTTCTAGTACTTCCCTGAATTATCAAGGCATGATATTTAATGTAAAACCATTCCTTATTTTAGAAAATCTTTTCAGATTTAACATAGAACCAAGATGCAAAAGCCTATTAGTAGCAAATATGCAGCTAAATTATTATGCTTAAATAGTCAAATAATTCAAAAAATCAAAAAATATAACTAAGCCAGAAGTTATATAAGCCCTCTGCTTCCATCTCAAAATTGTCCTTCCCCAGATAACCCTATGTCTTGATACTTTCTTTTCACATCATGGTATTTTTATCACTGAAATGTACTTTCCAATTCAGTTTTTTCCTGTTGATTTTCTTTAGTTTCTTTTAATAAACACATTTCCTCTATTCCTTCCCAGCCTTCTAACATCTGCGGAAAATCATATGCATTTCATTATAGAGTTTGCCACAGTCTGTAGTTTTGTGATGCATACGTACCCATGGTATAGAACCCGGTCACTCTGTCTGGAGCAAATTGGCGCTTGGCTCCAGACTTTTCCTCAGACACTCACTCAATCCTCTATGCAGGATAATAAGTACTGTCCTTTTTCATCAAAAGGGACATTTTTGTGGTATTATTAATGTCTAACCTTCAATCCCCAAATCAGTTGGTGCCTAGGAAGTAGTGAAGTGAGCACAGTCAATCTGAAGGTGAAAACATGGGTCAACTACTATTTGAATCTATCTGGGCTGCTTTGTTAAACTCTTGTAGATGAGGTTATTTACGAACAATGAAAACTTAGTTCTCACATGTCTCGAGGAGTTGGAAACAGTACAGACAGGGCAGACCCAATGTCTCCTGAGGGTCTGTTTCCTTGCTCGTGCAAATCACCTCCTTGCTGTATGTCTTCAAGTGATGGAAGGGAAGGGGATCTCTCTCAGAACTCTGTCAGCGCACAGACCCCATTTCAAAGATTTTACCTCCTGATACCATCAATGCTGGATGAAGAATTCCAAATATGAATTTGTGGAAAGGGGGCACATACATTCAGATCATAACAACTACTATTTAGAATTATGCTAATATTAGTCATTTAGAAGGGTAAATATTTATCTATTCTTTTTATGCTTCATTTCAAAGATTATGAGTTGTTTCCTTACTATCTTGGAAACTAATTTAGCTATTATTATTCTCATGAAAATGTAGTTCCAAATACACTTTATTAATTTAAAGTAGTCTTAAATATTAAAGTTTTTAACATCAAATTGTATTATCATTGACTAGTAGTAGTCTCTTCAGTATGGCACCTGAACCCTTTGACATGTTCCCAATTTTTATTGCCTGCAAAGGATAAATTTCTAGAATTAAACAAAAAATCATAGACATGAAAATATCAAGAATAAATCATCCATATTGAACTAATAAAATTACCAATATAATTAGTATTAGTCAAAAAAAGGAAATTTTAAGCAACAGTAAAAAATCTAGTAGAAAATGATTATGCATGAATAGATGGAAAATAAACACTATAAAAATGCTTTCCATGAGTTGTCAGTAGATTGAACAGAATGGGGAAAAAGCATCAGTGAACTTATAGGTAGATATGTACAATTTATTCTATTTGGAGTGCAAAGAAAAAATAATGGGAAATAAAAAAGATCAAATACATAATTGATATAAAACAACTGAAGATTTATTTCTGCTCAAAATTATGTACATAAATACTCATCATATACTCTGTGATATTCTCAAACTGAAAGTGAAATGATTGGAATTTTGACATGTTTGCCAACATATGTCACCTTGGCATTTGAGAAAAAAAGCAGTCACTCTCAACTGTGGCTTGGCTTTTGCCCCTAAACAGGTTAGAGGACTTTCACAAAAGGATAATTTTTCAATGACTGGATAGAAGGAACATCTTAATTCTTGAAAACATAGAGATACCCAGAAAAATCTGACCATTTAGGCCTAAGATTTTCCAGTTTACTATCACTGTAACATACCCTCTACATCCGATCATTCTCTTGCACAAATGTAAG
>PVJX010033457.1:0-19681 GCA_004027295.1 Dolichotis patagonum | reverse complement strand
TGATGAATTGACCATTCCATTTCCCAAGTTCTGAAATGGCCAACAGACCACAGAAAGAATTCTCTTTAGGCTCCTGTTTGAAACCAGCAGCTACAGCAATCTGCTGGCCTTGCTTCAGGGCCCTGCTTGTATGTTTTTAAGGCAGGAAGACCCACATTTCTTTTAGATCCCTAAAAGTCAATTTTTTTTAAAGCATTCCCCAGATTTTTATAAAACTATATTCTTTCCATTTTCTTTGTTGGGTGATTTTTATTTTACTCTTCATAATTTGGGCAGATCGTTCTCATCAACCTTGTACTATAACACAGGTAATGTGACTAATTTCTCCATTTGATTCAAGAAGCTTTCAGTAATTTGTCTCAACTTATATATAAAATATTTCTGTTGTCCTTATTGAGCTTGCAGTTTGTTAAGTATTTTCTTCTATTCAACAGAACTTGTGTTATGAAAGAAAATATAATTCACGCTATTCTTTGCTTGTTTTTGTGAATTTTTCATAATAGAATATAGAATATATTTAAAGGAAGATAAAATTATTGCTCTTTTGTACTTTAGACATACAGTAGCAATGCAATATTCATTTAAAACTTTTTTTCATGTAAAGTTTGCCTTGAACCAACTTTTATTTGTTGCTAGCCTAAAGTCTGAACATTTGGGTTGGCACTGAAAAAATTAAGTCAGGCAGAATTGTAATGTGTGGTTGATCTTTACATGAACTAACCACATTGATTTTAGTATCAATCCTTGTTAATTAGTAAGGATAAAGTGTTTAGTTGTTTTCTCTTCTGATTAATAGTGATACTCAAATACAATAGTTCTTTTAAAAAGTTGTCCCTCCGTATAGTTTTGGTGAGGTTGTCAGTTTTCTGCATCCATCACTTTATGCTAACTGCCTTTTATAAAAAATTAGTGTACCTCATGTAACACAAAAGTGTTTTAAAATTCTTAATTACAAAACAAACGTCTGATTGACTTAATGTCTTCAGATCTAAAGAATATAAAATATTAATTCTTCAGTATTGTTGGCAGAAAAAATTCTGAATCTTTTGTAAACCGGAGGAGGATTTTTGCATACATTTATGCTCTTTAAATAAGCACACATACTATCGCAATAACAAAAAATAAAATGAAGTTCCTGATTCAGTAGATTTCCAAAACCAATCAGCCAACTTTGGGAATCATTATAATGATGTTGGCTTCTTAGTTTATCAAGAAAAAATTAAAAAACAAAATGTTATCTATAATTCCTATTTCATAAAAGGAAAAAAAAACAATATTCTAACAGAAAAATGTAGAAATTCCCTCAGAATTAAGTACAATGCTATAAGAAGATTGAGCCTGATATGGTGACACACACCTATAATCCCAGCACTCAGGAGGCTGAAGCAGGAGCATAGCTATGAGTTTGAGGCCACCTTGGGCTACATAATGCATTTAGGACAAGTCTGAACTATGCAGTGAAACCTTGTTTAAAAAAAAATTGAAAAGCACATGATATTATCATTTTCTTGTGTTTCTGTGCACCATTATAAAGTTGGCTGTGACTCAGTCTTTGAGACTTACTGGTATAGATATAAGCATTACCGGAAGGGAAATCCTAATTGTCTAATTGGCCAAGGATTGGAAGGATAGAGGAAGAATTGATAGTGGGTAGGACAATGTTCTAGAAAGGGAGTTTTCAGGGAAACGAGGAAGATGCAAATGTTTGAGATATGTGCAATGTGCAGGTTGAAGTTCAACAGAGAGGGGAGGAAGGGATGGGACTGCAGCCTCTGCAGCTTTGAGGTGGTAGTCTTACTCATGAAAATGGGCTAAGTTTCCTAAGTGGAAAATGTGTGAAACGGAAACCAGAAGGCGGCTTGTTAGAGGTTAAGGGGTAGGCTGTGAAATACACTGCTCAGTCCTGCTTTCCATCTAGCTGGTTCACTTTACTCAAGACGGTAATAGAGCTTACATACACTGCCTTAGAATTAAATGAGTTAACATTATGTGATATGCTTGGAATATTGTGTGGTGATGGTAAATAATAGATGTTTTGGCTCTTGTTATTTGATAGTGGATTAAAAGACTTCAGCCCCTGGCTAGTGTGTGGTAGGGACTGACTATAGCTGCTGTGCAGAATATGGATAACTTGTCCAGACTGTTTTAAAGTTAAAAGGGAACAGTGGAAGCAAAGAGGAGGAGATAATCTCAAATCCTAGAGAGGGAAGAACACTTACGTTAACTGAGATGACCAGCTGTTTTTTTCCTGGGAGCAGTTGCCAAGTTTGTCTAGAGAGTCGACAGGGAAAAAGGAAAAAAAAAATCTCTCTTATTTTCTTTTAACATTGTATGAACTTATTTGAGGTGTGTAAGTCTAAAGAAGCCCAAAATACACAGTGTTTTTCCCTTCAAACATTTACTAAGTACTGTGACTGTGTGGAAGGCTGGGACTAAACTGGAAAAATAGTTAAAAAAAAAAAAAGTCTCTTACAGTTCTAAGATTGTGAGAGACTAGATTCTCAAACTTCTTGATTTTACAGTCCCTTTTCAATCTTAAAATTACTGAACGTTCCAAGCAGATTTTGCTTTTGTGGCTTATATCTGTTGATATAAGACATGTAGAAACTAAGTGTAAGTAAAATACTAAATATTTATTAATTTAGAAAGATAAGCACCCTGTATATTAACATCAGTAAACTTTAAAAAAATACAAGATTTCCTAAACAAACAAACAAACAAACAAACAGATGTTGCTAAGAAACAGTGTTCTGTTGTAGTTTTGCATCTCTTTATTGTCTGGCTTAGTAGGGGTCACCTGAATTGTCATAGCTACTTGTCTTCCATTCATTTCAGTGTGCTGTTTTGATTGGAGTAAGTGAAGAAAATCCGGCTTCTCATAGATAAGTAGTTGGAAAGAAACAGAGTAATTTAATAACTTTTTCAGATAATCCTGAATATCCTTCTTTGATCCTATGCCCACAGTAGTTTCTTAAAGGTTAGTTGCAGTGTGAAATCTGAAACTTTATCAGTGAACTTTTTGTACTTTATTACATTTAAATCCATTGTTCTGTCTTATATTTGTGTCTTTTACCCAGTCATAATTTTGTATCATGCATTGGTCATTTGGAAATACTGGTACTGAGGTTCGTGGGCCTTGTGAACACTGATATGTTTCATTATACAATACCTTTTAAAACCACATTTGTTAATGTCACTGCTGATCTCTTAAAAAAATTAAGTGTTAGAGAGCTGCCATGATTACAGCAACTGATTCAAATTTTCCACAATTCTAACTTTTGCCTGAAAGTTAAAATTTTATCATTGGCAACAAATACTGTTACTTTATCCTTGAAGTGAGAGGCTTCCTGCTGTTAAATATCCAAGTTGAAGGATCCTAATTTGTCTATTGGTTGTTCTTTCAAATGTGTTTCTTGAAAAGTTTAACAGCTATTTCAGCTTACCATTCAAAGAATCACCAGTGCTTTTCTCTGAGACAACAACCTTATTTTGTTATGCAGAGAAATGCTTTATAAATACTTACCAATTTGTAACGTGGATTTTAGAAGACACATACTTAGGGGCCAAGAGTCAGTAAATGAACCATTTTTGCTGTTTTATCAAGGACATGAAGTGAAACTGCTATTTTTTTCTTACCGTGAGTATATAGCACTGAAGAATATAATGATACAGTTGGTGTCCCTGCCTCGGTTCAGTTTCACGCAGCAGTGCTTGTGCACCGGCAGTCCCAGCGTCAACAGAGTGAGACGGGTGAATGACGCCTTTGTATTACTACAGTTTTTACTTCATAGATCACCTGAAAGAAATCTCTGAGATTGTTGCGGTCTACACACCATACTTCAACAACTACTAAGCTAGAAGAACAGATTTGCACAACTAACAACTTTACCCTTGAGACATTTGGAAAAAAAGATGAACCTCATCTATAGTTGCATTTCAGTTCCTTTCTGCCTAACAGAGGAAAGAGCAAATCATCTGTGGGCCTCCTCATCAACGATAGCCTCTACAGTTGTTTTATAAGTAGTCTGTGACATGCAATCAGATATTTAGAAAAAAGGCTTTAAGCTTCAAGCCGTAAAAGAGTATCAGAATCTGAAATTGCCTTTTCTCAGTAAACAACTAGAGAACATGAAATGATTGTTTTCATGTGTTGGACAACAAGCAGCAGTGCACTGTTGTTCCTGAGAGAAGAGAAACAGGAAAGGTAGCTCTATGATTATTTGGGCTTTCTGCCTAGAAGCAATTTCCAAATCTCGGTGCAGGGAAGGGAAACCCAGGCCGCACTCTGTGGTATTGCTGAGTGATGTGAGACATCGATCAGAGTTGAAGAGGCCCGAGGATTTAACTCAGTGGCATAAGTGCCTGCCTGGCAAGCGCGTGGTTGTGAGTTCAATCCCCGGTACCAAAAAATAGGTAAGTAAATAAATAAAAAATATTAAATAAACAGACTTGAAGAAGGTCCTGCTGACTGCAATGTGCAGGGCAGCTTACGAGGCATGAAAGAGCTGCAGGGACCCACAGCTCTGCATAGCTGTGTGAATCCCATGGTGTGCTGCACATGGGTATGTAAAATTCCGTGAGACTGGGCAGGGAAAAGTTTCTGTGAAAAATTTGGAAATGATAGGCCTAACAATTCCCAGAGCTTATACAAAACTAGAAATCATTTGAGTTCCTGTCAACCAGAGTAAATAAGTGGAATATTCTGCAAGGGTCACCCCTTTATAGGGGAACTGAATTCCAGAAAAAAGATAGTTTTAGATTTCCCTAAGCCTAGGCCCCACATTGATCAAATTGGTTCATGTTGATCAAATTGGTTTACATGTTATTCAGCTGCCAGTGAGAGCAAAGTCCAATCCTCTTTAAATGAATACAACAAAATCCAGCAGTCAACAGAGCAAAATAGGTATTCAGCATGCAATAAAAAAATTAACATGCCAAGAAACAGGAAAATAAAATAAATCAAGAGAAACAGATCCAGAAATAGTAGAAGTGGTAGAATTAACAAATAAGGATGTTGAAACAATTTCAGTAAGTACCTCGAAATCCTCAGTAGTTAAATTAAAGCATGAACATTATAGATGAGAAATGGGAACTATAAAGAACCAAATAGGGCTTACAGAAATGAAATGTGAATTACAGTTAATGAATTTCATTTGGTGGGATTATAGGCAAGTTAGGTATTGCACAAGAAAAGATAAGTGGTTTTGAAAAATAGTAACTTCTAGAATGAAGTATAGAAAGAATATTGAAAAAAATTCACAGAACTTCACTAATGTTTATGTCAGCATTAACTGCTTTAAAGTATGAGTGATTGAAACATCAAAAAGTGGGACAGAAAAAATTTTAAAAGAAGGTCCAAAAAATTTATAAATTTGATAGAAAACACCAACCAGCAGACCCAAGAACTCAACAAGCTCCAAACAGGATAAAGACAGTAAACAGAAGGATATGTCATGGTCAAATTGCTGACGGTCAGTGATAAAGACAAAAATCTTAAAATCAGGTAGAGAAAAAAATAGACACATTAAGTGAAGAAGAACAAGGGTAATAAGTACCAGAAACTATACAAATGAGACGACAGCGTACTGACATCTGTAAAGTCTTCATAAGAAAAAATAATTGACTAACCTGGATTACTATACTCACTAAAAATATGTGTCATAAATAGAGATGAAATACTTTTTTGGATACATTAAAGCTGCAAGAAGGCATCATTCACAGACTATTGCTGCAAGAAACCTTAAACCAAATTCTTTAAATAGAAGAAAAGTGATACTGAATGGAATTTGAGCTACACATATAAATGAAGAAATCTGGGAATACTAAATATATTCTTTTTCTCATTAAAATGTTTAAAGATAATTAACTCTTTAAAACAAAAATATTGACAGCGTATTTTGGGATTTTTAACATTTGAGGGAGTAAAATGTATGAAATGAGAACAAACGATGTGAGGAAGATAATAGAAGTATACTATAGTTTTCTCTTACAGCTTTGATGTCTGTAGCTTCAGATACCTATGGTCCACTGCAGTGTGAAAACATTAAATTGAAGATTCCAGGAAGAGCTCATAAGTTTTCAATTAGGACTATAAATAGTTGAAATACTGCTCCTGAAAAGGCAATGATTTTTAGGCTACCTGGAAAAAGAAAAAGAGCATAAAAACTCTGCTACCTACAGGAAATTTTAAATGAACAATAAAGGGTGAAAGAATATGTACCAAATACTAATTACAAGAGAGTTGGCTGTGTTAACCTAACAGCAGACTTAAAAACAAAATTACAAGGGATAAAAAGGAATATTTCAAAATGATAAAGGAGTCAGTTCATCTAAAAGTTACAACTATTCTTAATATGCATATACCTGATAACTGAGCTTCAAAGTACATGGATCAGAAACTGACAACTAAAAAAAGAAATTGAAGAGGAATTCAAAAAATGAAAAGATATCCCTTGCTCATGGATAGGAAGAACCAACATTGTGAAAATGTCATACTCCCAAAACTGTTATACAGATTTAATGCAATCCCAATCAAAATACCATGAACATACCACACAGATCTAGAGAAAACATTTCTAAAATTCATATGGAACCATAAGATACCTAGAATAGCAAAGGCAATCCTGGGCAACAAAGGCAAGGCAGGAGGCATCACAGTCCCAGACTTGGAATTATACTACAAAGTTATTGTGATAAAATCAGCATGATACTGGCAAAAAACAAAACAAAACAACAACAACAAAAAAAACTGACCTGAGGATCAATGGAATAGAGAAGATATAGACCAAGTACAAACACATTCAGGCACCTTATCTTTGACAAAGAGGCCAAACATGTTCCCTGGAAGAAAAGCAGGCTTCTTAATAAGTGGTATTGGAAAAACTGGCTTTCTACATGCCAAAAACTTAAACTAGATCCATGCCTCTCACCATACACTAAAGTCAAAATAGATCAAAGATCTAAATATTAAGACAGAATACTAAACCTACTAGAAGACAAAGAAGGTAAAAATCTCAAGGACATAAAGGTAGGCCGAAAGTTCATGAACAAAAACCAAGCTGCATGGAAGTACTTCAGAGAATCAACGACTGAGATCTCAACTTAGTAAAAAGTTTTTGCACATCAAAAGAAATTACCAACAGAGTGAAAAGGAATTCCACAGATTGGGAAAAGATTTTTGCCAACTGTCCTTTAGACAAAGACTTTTATCTAGAATGTATAAAGAATTGAAAAATATCAGGCCCCCCAAATTTTAATGACCCAGTCCAAAACTGGGCATCTGAGATGAATATACACTTCTCAGATAAAGCAATACAAATGGCAAATAAATATATGAAAAAATGCTCAACATCATTGATCATCTGAGAAATGCAAATGAAAACTACACTGAGATATCATCTCACTCCAGAAAGAATGGCTAACATCAAAAAATCAACCAGCAACAAATATTGGAGGGACTGTCAGGATAAAGGAACACTTTTCCACTGTAGATAGGAGTGTAGAATGGTGCAACCACTGTGGAAATCAGTGTGCAGATTCCTCAAAAACTAGGATTAGAGGTCCCCTGCTGGCTGTCTTCCCAGGAGAGTTAAAAACATCGTACCACTGCAATATGTGTACACCCGTGTTTATAGCAGCACAGTTTGTAATAGCTAAATCTTGAAAGCAACCCAAATGCTCATCAACTGAGAAATGGATTAAAAAAAGTAGTATTTTTATGTAATGGAATACTACTGAGCCATAAAGAATGATAAACTCGAGGCCTTTATAGGTAAATGGATGCAACTAGAAACCATACTCATAAGTGAAATAAACACAGTATCGTCTTGCTAGTATAAGAAACTGAAAGAGTAAATAAGATCCAAAAGTTACAGTAGATATAGTAAAGGTGAAAGAAACTGCTCAAAGAAAACTTGAAAATATTGTTTGATCAATTTTGCATGCCTGTGTCTGCAGCCTGAGCAATTACTTTGAGGATAACAATATACAATCTAACAATTGTTAATCGTCTTATTGTGAAATCCCGTATCGCCATTGATTTGTTGTTGTTGTTGTTACCATCAGCATTTTGCTTTTGTTGTTCGTTTGCTTCTTGAGTTTTCTCTTTAAAATAAAAAAATTTGACAACTAAAATAGAAAAACAGTTATAGTTGATGATTTCAACACTCTTAATAATTGAGAGAACAAATGTACATTCAATTTATAGGGATATGAAAGACTTATCAATTGACTTGGCCTAAATGGCATTTACAGATATGCCTTCAAACAGCGAAGAATAATTATTCTTTTTAAGTACAAATGGAGCAGTTACCTGTTGATGATATGATGGTTGGTTAAAAAGAAAAGTTTCAAATTTAACAGTTTTTCTCAGGTCCAGGGATTTAGCTCAATGGCATATGCACCTGCCTGGCAAGCGCAAAGTTTAGAGTTCAATCCCTGGTACCCCCCCCCCCAAAAAAACCCCTCATTTAAATTTTTTATATCACATAATATATGCCATGGCTAAAACCAGAATTAAATTAGAATTCATTAACAGAAAGATAACTTAAAACTGTTCAAACATTTGGATATTTAATACATTTCATGAGTAATGTAAGAAACCACATGGGAAATTAAAAATATTTCAAATAAAAATGAGAAACACCGTCTATTAATCAGCTCTCCTGTCACTGGCACACAATAACTGACACCCGCAACTTGAACAAGGAGAACTTTAATGAGACTCAGTTCAGGGGAGTTGTCCATGGTGTGCTGGCCTCAGGCAGGAATACCACAGTGAAGGTGCGTGGTGCGACACCGCTGCTTAGTTCTTGGCAGCTGGGGGCAGCACAGAGAGGCAGTGCCGGGGAGAAAACGGTGAGAGGCTAAATAGGCCCGCCTCCATGGCCCCCTGGGACACACCCAAGAGCAGGCGACACTAACACCGCAGGCATTTCTTAGTCCAATAAAACAAGAGGACTAGCAGGGGCACAGACTGAATTTGCGAGCTCCAGTTAAAGCAGTGCTAAGAGGGAAATGTATTACGTTAGAATAATGGGCTGTTTCTACCTACATAAAGTAGAAAAGAAGAGCAAAGTAGGCCTAAAGCAAATAGAAGGGAACCAGTAATGAAGATTAGAGCAGAAATTAGTGAACTAGAATATTGACACATTTTAGCGAAAAAAATAAAATCGACATCTGATAAAAAAGAAAGATTGCTAGCTATCACTATCTCCTGTCGGGCGTGTGAGGTGTGGCACAGGAAGAAGAGAGGTTCCGAGCTTGAGGAGCGCGCAGAAACGTTCAGGGCTGGCTCCAGTGTGTGCCAACTTCTCACATTAGCGTGAGCCGGTAGCAGCGCAGAGGGGAGAGCGGGCTGCAATTCAGAAGGACCAACAGGTCGCCCCTGCCATCATCACTGATAGCTGAGGATGGAAGGAGAAGACGGGAAATAACCTAGGAGAAGTAACGTTTGCTTTCCCGTAAGAAAAAATCTTCGACTGTGAAAGCCTTCGATATTGTCATTTTTCATTCTCAGATTTGAACTATTGAGTCATGTTTAAGTTACTGTAAAATTGTATTCATTCAGAAAATGGTTGAAAGTTTTTCTTTTGAGAATTTTGAAAATGAACATGGACCTAAACA
Source organism: Dolichotis patagonum (assembly GCA_004027295.1). Taxonomy (NCBI): domain Eukaryota; kingdom Metazoa; phylum Chordata; class Mammalia; order Rodentia; family Caviidae; genus Dolichotis; species Dolichotis patagonum. The sequence continues at coordinate 10,057 of PVJX010033457.1, read as the reverse complement.
TCGGGAAAAACATGCAACTGTGAGTGTGATCCCCAGCGTGTCCTTTAAGGTGACTTTAAACAGCGCCTTTGTTTTTAAGTGTTACCATTTACTGCTGCAGGCAGCATATGGCCAGTTTATTTCCTATGAGCTGAGGAGAAATAGGCGGCGGTTAAAATCTGTTCCAGTGCAGGCAGAATTGCTCCTTACACTTAGCTTCTTTACATGGAGTTATAAATTTGGCCAGTATTAAAGAATAGACCTATGTGTTTATTTTCATCTTAGGTGTAGACTTGTACTTAGAAAAAAGTTTTATTAGATACAATTCAGGTGAAGTAAAGTAATTGAGTTTAATTCCCAGATTATTTTTTAATAAGATCTAGGATTAATAGTTATAAAATTCAGACTTTATAATTGGGTATCTTTTTTTTAATTCTTTGAGAAGTACCTAAAGTGTTTTTTTTTTTTTTAAAAAAACATTTATTAATGTGCCTGGCAATAAAGAGATGAATTGCTTGAATTTTTAAAATAATGAGAATATATTATTTTCTAAAAACCTATGGAAAGTGCTCATACTTGAAACACATAAATATTTATTGAATAAATGAATGAATAAAATGGATTTGTGAAGGAACTAAGGTAGTATTTATTGTTCACTTATAATATTCATTGAAATATTAAGCATATGAGAAGCTAATTTTGGCAGTAATTCTAGTTTGTTGCCCTCCACAAAGGAAACAGATTTGTACCTTGTTAGTATACCAGAAAACCCCAAAACTCCCTAAAACATCAGCCCTCCCCATTCTTCTGTAAAGAGGGGAAAGGCACTAAGAAAAATGTTTGCTTTCAAATGATTTCTGTACCCGTCTGTAACTTTTCCCCCTTCACTGGAACAGAAACTTTCACGTAGTAGGAACTCTCTAAGAAAAGTGTTGTTAGCCTTTATTGCACCAGACTGTTATACATACAGTTAATTTAAAAATACAGTTTGCTACAAAGACAGAAGGAGGCTAGTCAATTTCCAGTATCCTCTGTTACTCCCCCTTATCAATGTAAGTGGTGTTATTTTTACTCTTCCGCTTGGTTTCCTTCTTATCTCTCCATGGTGTGGGCCTCTCATTTTACCAGTGATCTTATGAGTAAGCCATGTTGTTCCAATAGCTGTGCTGTTTATCTCTTCCACAAGAATAAAACGCTTAAGCCCTAAGTATAAAACTTGAATGGAAAGAAAATTCTTGGTACTAAAAAGTCTTTGAATCACCTTTTCTTCTGCATTTTCCCCCGATCAGTTCAAGTTATCTTACTTGAGACATTGTTTTGTATTTTGTATTGCAGTTAGCAATTGCAAAAAAAAGTTCAGAAAATTTAGCAATCATATAATCAAATTATATATTCCTTTGATTACTGAGTGACACACATTTAGTTGTTACTGTTTAGTTTTTTTTTTTTCCCTTAGGTTGGGTTGGGTGCCAGGGATTAAACCAAGGACTTCACTTGTTCTGTACACTTCCTTTAGCACAGAGCTAAACCTCTAAACCTTGTTCTCAATGTATGTAACAGTTGAACAACGTTAAGAGTGAAAGTAGACTTGAATTATACATCAAATTTGGATAATATTTATCTATTTTCTTGACAAATGTTAAAATATACTTGCAATTTTGGAGTAATTTCAGGTTTGTTAAAAACTTGCAGACACTAGAGTGTTCTTATGTACACCTTACCTAGTTTGACTATTGTTAACATATTACATAACCTTTTAAACACACTTGTTAAAACTAAAATCTACAGGATCTTGCTAAGCACATTACTGTTTAACTCCTAGCTTTATTCAGAGTGTAGTTGTTTTTTCACTAATGTCCTTAGTTGTCGATCTATGTGTCTGTCTGACCTAGAATCCAATCCCAGGATATATATTGCCTTTAGATATCACGTCTCCTTAATCTCCTATTGTGAAATTTTATCAATCTTTATTTTTCATCACTTTAACATTGTAAGGAATACTGCTTAATGATTTTGTGGATTATCCTTCAGTTTGGTTTTGCTAGATGTTTTTTTCATATGGACTACAGTGAAGCCCCACTTCCTCGGGGGAAGGTTGTAGGGATATGCCACAGAGAATTGGCCTTCTCCGTATATCATTTCAGGGATACATTCTATCATTGTGATTTACCACGTTATGCTAAACTTAATTATCTGGCCAAGGTAGTGTTTGGGAGGGTTCCTGACCATAAAGCTACCCGTACTTCATATTCTACTCTTTGGAAGAAAGTCACTGTACCCAGCCCACATGCACGGTGATGGTACGTTAGGGTACACAGATACATTGCTTAGAGCTCTTTTATAAGGAGGATCTGTGTTTTCTCCCCAGTTTCTTCATTCACTTATTTGTATCATTACAGACTCATTGGTATTTATTTTATGCTTCAAATTCTAATCCATTACTATGTTATTTTATTGCTCAAATATTTCCATGTTTGGCTTCGAAACTTTAGATTGGCTCCTGTATTCCTTTTCTTTTTTTCTTCTTTCTCTACCATTCCTCCTTCCTTTTTTTCTTTCTCCTTCCTTCCTTTGTTTCTTTGTTTCTTTCTTTTACTTGGGGGTTGAACTCAGGACCTTTGTGCTAAACTACATCTCTTGTCCTTATTGATTGCTCAGTTGATTGGCAGGATCTCACTAAGTTGTCCAGGCTGGACTTGCACTTGTTATTCTCCTGCCTCAGCCTCTCAGAATACTGAAATTACAAACAGGCACCACTGTGCCAGCTTCCTGTGTTCCTTTGACATATCCCTTTCTTTTATTTTTTTTTTTAACACTTCCTTACTTATAAGACATTTGGCTCATCTTACATTTTTCCTTACCATATAAGACACTTGTGTCATATTCTCTCTCTCTCTCTGTATACTTGTAACTGGGACAAAGTTTATTTGAGAAAGTAAAGTGGAGGATAAGTGAGGAAACTGGCTCTGCAGACTGAACGTGGGGCTGAGGAAAAGAAGGGAAAATAAGAAATTAAAATAAAAATATACCCTGGGGAACACAGGTTGGGCTACCATGAGGAAAGCCCTGGTGTCTGTGACCTGTGGTCTTGTCCCCACCTGTGGAAACCCACAAGAACTTCCGCACACTGGGTTCTGGGATCTGGTCACACCTCTCTTCCTAGCCAGTCTAAGCCACGCCTGTCACTCTCAGCTTGCACCCAGAGCCTTGCAAACACCAGGCAAATGCTCTCCTGCCGAGCCACGCTAGGTTGCATTAGTAATTTTTATGTTGATTACATTCTGAAAATACTTTGGACATATCGGGTTAAAGAAAATGTAGTGTTAGAATTAATTTCACATGTTGTTTATGTTTTTTATGTGCCCAGTAGACCATTTTAAAGCACCTTTGTGCTCCCTGCTATAATTCTATAGGACAGTGCCACTGTTGCTTGTCTGTGTGGCAGGTGCTGAGAGAGACAGTCTGCTGGAAGTTGGGCTCTGCAGGTTTGTCTCCAGGTCCCGTTACAGAGCAAGTGCAGTGTGGTTCCTGGTTTTGATGCTTTTTAGAAACTGGTGTCTGGGTGGTGGATATGCGAATTGGTACTGGAGTGTCACCATTTCTAGTTCCTCTCAACAGACAGAACAAGGAAAGACGTGTGTATATACTAACTTATGCATATGCACATATTTATGATTATTGCTGCAGTTATCTGCCAGTTCACATCGATGATATAGCCTCTAATGCATTACCACAGGATTCTTGCTAATCTTCCTCCTTTAATTTATCCGTAAATTCCCTTTTTTGACTCAGAACTCTGACTTACACAAACTGTATTTACTAATTTGTATGAGTAGAGTATACATGTAAAGCAGTTTGAGAAATGTGAACTCACACCCCAATGAAAGACAACTTACCAGCTAGAAAACCATGTTTATGTGAAGTCCTTCTGCCCCTAGTGATTCTAGCGCAGAGTTACTTAGGTGAGCCTCTCCTTTTTCCTTCCTGTATGGCCCGGTCAGATATCACACATTTATAATGCAATTAGGTTCTTCTATCGCAGTCTGTATTTCATCTCGGGATCTCCAACCTCATGGTTGATTTTTAAACTTTGCATACATTTGACTTTTTGTGTTCAAATAAATTCTTTAGATTTTGCCAAAGCCGTGGTGTCATGTATCCACAGCCTTAGTGTTGTACAGAATAGTTCTTTCATCCTGAAGCTCCTAAAACTTGTATGTCTCCTTCATTGTACGCTGCTCTCCGTTCCAAATAGTCACTGATCCTGTTTTCTGGCCCTTTGATTTAGGCTTTTCCAGAATGTCATAGGAGTGAAATAATATAACATGTAACCTTTTAATCTGGCATTTCTTCACTTAGCAAAATGCACTTAAGATTCATCCCCTTGTTATCACTACACTGAGTTATACTGGATGGATATACCGTGCCACAGTGTGTTTCGCTTTCCTCCACTCAAAGATATCTTGGTTGTTTGCATTTCTTGGTGATTATCGATAAAGCTGTAATAAAAATTTACATGTAGGGTTTCACTTGAATATAGGTTCTCAGTTCCTTTAAACACTTAGCAGTTTGGTTGTAAGGCGAATCTGTGTCTGACTTGGTAAGAAACTGCTAACCTCCGTCCAGAGTGGCTGTTAAACTTACACATTTCTGTTATCGGTCAGTGAGTTCTGTTTGCTCCGCATCTGCTCCACTATAGTGTTCAGTAGCGTCCTGGTTTGAGGCTAAACCATGCTGTGCTAACTAAACAGATTGCCTCATTCTTTCTTCTTATGTATTGTGTCTGTCATCCAGGGTTTGTTTTTGTTTTTGTTTTTGAAAAGTAGGATTTTCCTCATTAAAGGCATTTTAGATAATTGAATTCCAGTAATGGTGGACAAGGAAATCAGACTAAAATAATTAAGTTAATTAAGTAGGACTGAACATCATGAGGTGAGTGCCAGTCTTTGAGAGTTTACTTACTTTAATGCAGTTCTTCAGGGACATCACAAGTAATTTTGTACTTTTGAAAACATTTTGTCCAGCACTAACTGCAATTTGGACCTTTCTTAGTACTTCAAAAGGTGGAGGAAGTAAAATCATTGCACCTTCTAATGTATTTTCCTAACAAAATTTAGGAATGGTCAGTAGGGCTAGAAAGCCATCTTTGTCTTTAGGCCTTCCTGCTGTGGATAACAGTTATCTTTCAGATCTTTATGCCTGAGTGTTATTTTAATTTTCATATTTATTCACTGGATCCCAGAATGAAAATATTTGTACTTTTAACATGCTACAAATTACCCTGGGGTAATTGATCTTTTTTGCCTATCTTGAAGTAAAAAAAAGCAAATAGTGCTTTTCTTTCTTGAAAAATTTTTCCTTTTATCTCTGAGATCTCATTCATACCAAAAAAAAAAAAAAAAAAAAAAAAGATGGTAGGGAGAGACTTGAAATGCTTACTGAAGAAACTTTTGAGCAATGCGTTCATCTCATCTACCCAGGTTCTCTAGGGTAAGATCATTTAAGTGAAAACTATGAATATTTGTAGAAGTCCTGTCTGCTGCTTCAGTTAGTCCTGCAGTTGCAAACTCTCCTGACACATCAGAGGCCACAAGTGCATCTCCAACCATGCTGTCATCTCATCTCCATGCCTTTCAGGTCGTGTTCATGGTGGTGGGGAGAAGCCAGGAAAGTGAAGTTGCCAGATGTCAAGGTCTTAGTAGGTCAAGTCACACCCTCTTTGGGAATGTCTAGTTTGAATGGTCAGAATATCAAAGCAGAGTGCAGTGACTGGCAGAAAATTGACAAACCTGTCAGGTTTACTTGACAACAAAAGCAGCTGGTGGATTTAATTTTTCTGGTGCTCCATGTGTGATATTCCCTTCCTTAGATGAAATTTAAATGTAATCATTTTGTATTTTGCTACTATAGGAGAAAGACAGGAGAATCCTAGTATTGGGATTTCCTGGTTTAACTTTGCATTGCTTTAGGTATTAAGGGAATAATTTTAAGGTGTATTTTATTATCAAAAGTGATTCTTAGATAGTCTTCATATTCTGCCCTAAATTCAGAAAATCATTTTTTGATGAAAGATTGTAACTTACTTAAGTCTTCAAAAAATATTCCTTTCAAATATAATTCAGTTAGTTTCAACATTAAAACAATGTAACTATAAAAGCATCGAGACTTCTATAGGTAAATGGATAAGAATTGAGACCATACTCATAAGTGAAATAAATCAGACTCACATAATACCGTATTGCCTCCAACGTGTAAGAAACTAAGAGTAAGATCCAAAATCTCTAATAGATATTGTAAAAGGGTAAGAAACTGCTCAAAGGGGAAGAGTAACTGGGATAGGGGAAAGGAGAAAGTTATAAATTTGTTTATATATACATAAAATAGCTAAGATGATTACACTACTAATTCTATTAGTTCTTGGAAAAGAACAGTTAATACTCATACGGTTAGATTTTGCATGTGTATATGTGGTAGTCTAAGCAACTCTTTTGAAGATAATTATGCAATATTACAACCATTGCTAAATCCCTATCATCTTGTTTTGAAAGCCTACACTGTTACTGTTTTGGATTTTTTTGTTGTTTTTCTTGTAGTAGTTATTTGCATGTTTCTTGTTTTTTGGTTTTCTGTGTTTTTTTTTTCCTTTAAAATAAAAATAAAATAATATAATTTACATGTGCTCTGCACTAATTGTGAGATCACTGGGCATGTAAGGCAAGTCATTTAGCTTCTCATAGACACAACTTCTTTTATAAAAGAGAGGGATTCAATTTGTGGGTTCTTCAATACCTTCCAACTCTACATTAAATTTTATTCTAAAATGAATACCTACCAAATAATTTTGAGTTAAATGTAAACCTAGTCCTACTATTAGCGTCTTAGTAGAAAAGAAAACAGTGTTTTGTAACATGTTCAGATGACATTTAAATATAGGATTAGCTCAGTAATTTGTTTTACTTTTTGAACATGAGATCTATATTCCCAATATAAGGCTGCTTTCAAGATGTAGCTATTATGAATTGTGCTACTACAAACATAGATGTGTATGTCACTGAAATATGATGTCTTTAGCTCTTGAGGAATAGCTGGGTCAAATGGAAATTCTAGTTTCAGTTTTTGAGCACTCTTCACACTGATTTGCATAATGACTGTACAGCACTATTGAGTTTACATTGAGTTTACATTGAGTCCTATGCCTGAGTAATGTCTGGTAAAACTTCTTTCCCATTCTAAACATTGTCTCTTCACTCTGTGGATTATTTTATTGGTTTACATTTATTTTTGCTTTGTAGAAGTTTTTGAATTTGATATGATCCTGTTTGTGCAACTAGGGTTCTGCTTAGAAAGTCTTTGCTTATGCCTGTAACTTCAAGCGTTTTACCTATTTGGTCTTCCAGTCTAAGTGTTTCTATTTTAACATTTAGTTTTTTGATCCGTTTTTAGTTTAAAACATGTTGCGAGATACGGGTCTAGAGCCAGTCTTCTGCTAAAATGTGGATTTCCGCAGCACTGTAGAGGCTGTCTTTCCTCCAGTGCATGTTTCAAATTGTTGAACGCACTTGGGTTTACTTCTTCATCCTCTATTCTGTTCCATTTAGCCTCATATATGTTTTTGTGCTAGTAGTGTGCTGTTTGTTTGTTTGTTTGTTTGTTTTGAGAGTCTCACGTGTAGCCCGGGCCGGCCTTGAATTCACTGTATAGCCTATGGTGGTCTCCAACCCACAGCAATCCTTGAACTCAGTGTATAGCCTATGGTGGTCTCTAACCCCACAGCAATCCTCCTGCTTCAGCCTCCCAAGTGATGGGATTACAGACATGTGCCACCATGCCTGACTAATACAATGGTATTTTGAGCACAGTGGTTTTGTACCGTAACTGGAATTGTCATGTCTTCTGCATTGCTTGGTGGAATTCTTTTGGTCTTCTATGTGGAGAATCATGTCCTCTGCAAATAATGAGAATTTGACCTCTCTCTTTCCTATATGTATCCATTTTATTTCTTCCTCTTGCCTGATTGTACAGGTGAATGATCAAGTACCATGTTAAACAGAAGTAGTGATAGTGGGCATTGTTCTCTTGTTCTTGAATTTAGAAAGGTTTCAGCTTTTCCCCATTTAATATATTGCTGGCAGTGTGTCATAAATGGCTATTACCAGATTGCGATAAGGTCACTCTATCCCTATTTTCTTCAGGGTTTTTCTTAAAACTGTGAATGAATGTTAGGTTTTTGTCAAAGTCTTTGTCAACATCTAATGAGATGACCATGGGATTTTTTGCCTTGCTTCTATTTATGTGATATTTTGCATTTATTGATTGTGTGTGTTGAACCACCCTTGCATCCCATGCTCATGATGTGAAACCTTTTTAGGTCATTTGTTGTATTATGTGCCAGTATCTGGTTGAGGATTTTTGCATCTATGCTCCTTAGAGATTGGTCTGTAATTCTTTTTTGTTGTTGTTGTTGGATCTTTGGTTTTGGAATCAGGTTAATGTTAGCTTTCAGGAATGACTCCTTCACTTTTAATTTCACTGAAGAGTTTGAGAAGTATCGGTATTAGGTCTTGTCAAAGTTCTTAAAGAATTCAGCAGTCAAAAAAAAAAAAGAAAGAAAAGAATAGAATTCAGCAGTCAATCTGTCAGGTCCTGAAATTCTCTTAGTTTGTAGTTTTTTTTTTTTTTTTAAATCATTACTGCTTCAATATAATTGATGATTGTTGAATCATTCAGGTTTTTATATCTTTTTGGGTACATTTTGGTAATGTGTATATACCTAGGAATCTATTTCTTTTTTCTTTTCTTCTCTGTTTTTCCAGGACCTAGAGTTACACATCAGGGTATTTATTCAGGCTCTGTTTTTCTTTCAGCATTCATAGCTGTAAACACACGCTGCCTGATATATTCATTCTGTTAAACCTGTTAGCATTGTCAACTTCCTTGTCTCCCTCTAGGACATCTTTCAGAATTATGTGGAGTGCTGATTTGGTAGAATACTTTTCATTGATTTCCGTAAGTCCTGATATGTTAGACTGGCTTTATTGTTTATTTTTAGGAACTGCCTAATCTTTTGCATGATTTTTTTTCTGATCCATTGATTATTCAGGAGTATATTATTTAATTTATATGCATTACATAATTTCTGTTGCTGCCAATTTATAATTTCATTATATTATGATCTGATAATATGTATGGGATAATTCAGTTTCTTTTGCATGTACTTAAGCATGTTTTATTGGCTAATATGTGGTATATTTTGGAAAAAGTTTCATCTGATGAAAAGAATGTGTTTTTTGTTGTTGGGTAGAATATTTGTAGCTGTCTATTAAATTCATTTTTTCAAAAGTTTTGATCAATTCTTCTATTCTCTATTTGATCTACTTGTGAAAGTGGGACTTTGTCAGATGGTTTTTCTGCACTGAGATTGGCCTGTAGTTCTCTTCTATGGTTGGTTCCTACTCTGGTTTTGGTATCAGCGTAATGCTTGCTTCTAGGGATAAACTTGGGAGTGTTGCTTCTCTTCCAATTTCATTAATGAGTTTAAAGAGTAGTAGCATTAGATCTCTAAATTTCTTCTAGAAAATAGTAGTGTATTTGTCAGGACCTAGGTTTTTCTTTGTTGTTAGGTTTTTAATTATGTGTTCAATTTCATTAGCTGATACTGGGTTATTTAAAATTTGTCTATCTTTTAGGCTCAGATTTGATAATTCATGTGTATCTAGGACTCTATCCAGTTTTTCTGTGTTTTGCTTCTTATTAGAATACAGGTTCCCAAGGTAGGTATTGATCTTGTGAATTTCTGCAAGGTCTTTTGTGATTTTACCCTTTTCCTTCCTAACTGTTTTGATTTGGTCTTCTTTTTTTGATAAGATTGGTTAACAGTTTGTCAGTTTTCTTTAATCTTTCATAAAAACAAACTCTTCATTTAATTGATTCTTTGTATTGTTTCTTTAGTCTTCAGTGCATTAATTTCTGCTCTGATCTTTTTAATTTCCTCCCTCAAAGAAGCTTTGGGCCTGACTTACTCTTCTTTTTCTGGAAGATTGAGGTTCAACATTAGTTTGTTTATTTGAACATGCCCAGT
>PVJX010033456.1:0-19660 GCA_004027295.1 Dolichotis patagonum | reverse complement strand
ACACCTTGTATACCTTTATCTACGTAAAGCAGAACTCAACAAGGGAAAAAGAACAAATCAGCAGCAGTACTGAAGACTGTGAAACAGCTCATTTAAACTGCGCAAGGTGACACACACCTGTAATCCCAGCGCTCTGGAGGCTGAGGCAAGAGAATTGCTGCAAGTTGGAGGACAGCCTGGGCTATGACCAAAAATAAAATTTAAATCTGTTTAATACTGTTAATAGAAAGAGGTAAACAGTAAGAAAAATAGAGTGGTTAAGTAGCATTTACAAGATTAAGCAAATAGCTATATCCGGAGATGACCTTGTACCCAACAAAGAATAGTTCCCAAGCATACATGGAAGGATTACAAAAATTAGTCCTATGTGAAATCATAAAGGAAACAGTGCCCCAGAGCGTCAGCATCCCAGGCTATTTACACTCCAGTGAAAGGCAGTCAGGTTAGAAATCAGCAGCTGAGCCAGCTTGAAAAAGAGAAACGTGTTTGGAGACAAACAGAATGTTCTGAGTAATCGACCAACGAGAGTGCAGATTGTAACGGAAGCCGGGAGGGAAGGGCCCAGCAGCTAGGAAAGCACTCACCTGTGATCCCAGCACTCGGGAGGCTGAGGCCAGCGACTTAGAGTCCTGTCTCAAAACAAAAAAGGCAAGGGCCTAGGGTGCGGCTCAGCGCCTGCCTGGCAAACACAAGGTTGTGAGTTTGAGTCTCAGTACGAGAAAAAGACAAAAAGAAGCTAGAAAAAGCAGGAGTAAGCCTCCAAAAGAATAAAGAGATGGAAATAACAAAGGAGGGGACAAAAATTAATAGGAAAAATAGAAACAATCCACAGAATGAAAAGTAAGTTATTCATCTAATAAAGTAGTCAAGCTTTTGGCAGGACCAATAAAATAAGAGAACAAATAAGGAACCAAAACCCCCATAATTTTAAGTTACGGGACTATTACAAGGCTAAAATTTATTTGAAAATGTTGAAAAAGGTTTTAGACTAAAACTGTCCTGATTTACTTTAGATAAAATAGCCTAAAACTGGGCCTGCATAGGTAGCACATGCATGCGGTCCTGCCACTCTGGAGGCTGGGACAGGAGGATTTTCATGATTTTGAGGCTGTACAGTGAGACCATCTCAAAAAGAAAAAAGAAAAAATTGTCAACCTATTTATAGATCATTAGTTCTTTAAAACATTAGTAATCACTCTCCGACCTTGCCAAAAATGCCAAGATCAGACTAGATAAATTTTACCAAAATTTCAAAAATACATTCCTCTATGGGGTAGGGGTGTATTCCCACCTTGTGAGTCCAATCCAGGGCCTCAGCCTGCTAGCGAGTGCTCTGCTGCTGGGCTGCGCTCCTGCCCGATGGTCTCTCTGGTGGCCTGTAACCTAGAGAGATTCCCAAGAGGGAAGGTGGCCTCCACCATAGCAGGGTGAGGCTGGTGTGAGTACCCCTGCCGGCCGGCACAGGCCTGGCCAGCAGGTGTCAGAGGCCTGCGGGCTCCTTTACAGCCACCGTCTCTCTGTCCGGTACGAAAAGTCGGGCTAGGGCGGGGTGATAGTTCGGCAGCACAGTGCCTGCCTGGCAAGTGCGAGGTTGTGAGTTCGATCCCGGTACCGAAGAAGAAGAAGAGTAGGCTAGGGAGCGGGAAGCACAGTAAGTGACGTGATTGTGTTCCAGTAAGACTTACTTACTCAGGAAAACCGGTATCAGAATTGATTTGGTCAGGACCATAGTTCACTGACTCCTGATCTAGGAACAAACAATAAATTCTCACTTAGAAACATACATGTCCAAGTCTAGAGTAAAAGTGTATTAAAACTTAACACCAGTTCATCGTTTTTTTAAAAAAAAAAAAACTTAGCAAACTAAAAATCTACTTGGTTGCCAGTGATGGAGGCTCATGCCTATAATCCCAGCACTTGGGAGGCTGAGGCAGGAGGATTGCCACAATTTTGAGGCCACCTTAAACTCCATAGTGAGACCCTGTCTCAAAAAGACAAAAAAAAAAATAAAAACAAAGTTTGATCTCACTTTGTAACCCAGGCTGGTCTTGACCTTGCAGTGGTCCTCTTGCCTCAGCCTCCCCAGTGCTGGGATTACAGGTGTGCTCCACCATGCCCGGCTCAAAAGGACAATTTTGTTTTAACATATTTATTTCTGAGACATTTCTCAAAGCAATCCTGCTTTCAAAGCATTCCCTTGACAGACAGGAAAGAGTAAGCATTGTGCCGGCTGTAATGCTACCATTTAATATTGAACTGAGATCCTGGCTGCTGCAGTTTGTTAAGAAAAATACATACTACCAGCATCCATGCCTATTAATCGCAGCTTTAAAAGGCTGAGGCAGGAGAATTACAAGTTCAAACCCAGCCTGGGCAATTTAGTAAGTTTGAAGCCAGCTTAGACTACATAGTGAGGCCTCCATCTCAGGAAGCACTGAATGAATAAATGAATAAATGAATAAATGAATAAATACCTGTGCTGCGTGGTTTTGTCGCCCAGGCCTCTGCTGAGTCCCCATCTCCTTCCTGTCTGCAGCACTGCCCTCTGTGTGGGCTGGGAGTAGGACTGCCCCCGGCAGACTCCTGGTCCAGCCCACAGGAGTCCCCCTGCACCCTCTTTCCAGTCGGGCTCACGGCCTCACAGGGGAAGCGCTGAGACCCAGTCTGTCTCCTCAGGTACGGAGGGTTATTCTGGATTCTCAGTCCCCCACCAGTCCCCCACCGGTAGCTGGCTCCTGGTTGAGAGCAGCTTTCAGGCAGATGACACCCACCGATACCACCACTGGCCCTCCTGCTGTTCCTCAGAGTCACGAGGTGCCTGCAGCAGCTCCCCAATTCCCAGCCCCCTTGACCACAGGGAGGCCAGGGCTGGCCAGGGCTGTCTGTCTGGGCAGCCTCCGCACAGTAGGAGAGCTCCCTGCAGGTCTTGTCTCCGGGCTGCGTCCGCCCAGTACTGGACAGGCTCTGAGACTTCTAGTAGCCCAGAGAACAGGCTGGTGCCCAGAGGTGAGGCTACTGTCAGCTGTCAGAGGGTCAGCCATCAGGACCAGCAGGGTGGGGTCACATCAGCACTGCACCCCAGAAGCCCTGTCCACGGCAGCCGCGGCCTCCCTGGTCAGCCCAGCCCTCCCCAGATAGCCTTTCAGTCCGTGATGAAGCTCCCCCAAGGCGAACAAAACTTGGGTTTCTTTTTTCATATGGGCAGTTGCTTATGTGGCTTCTAATGCGAGGTACTAGAATTGATAGTGTATGCTTTCAGATGCAAGGACACTTTCACTCTGTTGGCTGGAGGAGGACAATAGGTTGCTACTTTGAATTGTCACTGTTAGTTTAAAATGGACTCCTCCATTGCTTACAGCACATTTGCCAAACCGGCCTCAAGTTAGGGGCTTTGTCCCTGATTGAAAGGGTGACTTGAGAGCAGTGGGGCCCAGCAGCACGCTGCCCTGGCCAGAACCTCTGAAGCCCCCCCACCCCCAGTGGTGCTGTCCCCAGCAAGGAGCCGCATACCTGTCAGACGTGGCCCAGACCAGGTAAAGACAGCCCCTGCTCTGTGGCCACGGCAGCCTGGGGCGAGAGCAGCCAGTGAGGCTGATCCCGAGTCCTGCAGAACCTCGGAAAGGGCAGTAGTGCAGGGAGCAGACCCTGCTGAGAAGCCCGTGCCTCTCATCCCGCCCTCTGCTGCCCCCTTTCCCTTCCGCCTGCCTCATGGTGGAGCATGGAACCCAGGGTCTTGTCAGCCTGCCCCACCACACCACGCCCCAGCCCTGGAATCTTTCTTGCAGTGGAGCTCTTCCTAAGAAAACAGCTAAATCCCAGTCCTAGCAACTGCTAACAGTGGAATATGTTTCTACTTTTTATTGTAAAATTATTGGTAGAACTACTTTTTTTGGACATACAGTCTCACTGGCCTTCAACCATGTAACCCAGGCTGGCCTCAAACTGGAGACAGTTCCTCCTGCCTCAGCCTCCCAAGTGCTGGGATTACAGACATGCACTGCCATGCCTGGTAGACCCACTATAAATTAGTATTAGTCTAAAATCTGAAAGAAGGGCTAGGGATTTAGCTCAGTGGCATAAGCGCCTGCCTGGCAAGCATGAGGTTATGAATTTGATTCTTGGTACCTAAAAAAGAAATAAAACTAAAATCTGAAAGAAAGCCAAGGGCAGATTTGTACAAGTTGAAGTTTAAGGTGAAAGTAAGTGTCACTGAAATGCTGGTGTGCAAGGTAGCGGCAGCATTTGCTTTCCCGAATTGCTTCTGACAGTGTGGGTTGTGTGCATTGATATTGAATGCCGAAATTACTGTTAAACAAGGACTTTAAATTATATTGAGTTGCCATAATAGCAAGCTGATTTGTTCCCTTAAAGTTTGAAGAATATTTGCTTTTCTAAATTGGAGTGGGAAGAGGCTGGAGATTGAACCCAGGGCCCTCACGCTAGGCTAGTTCCCCAGCTCTTTTAAAATTTGATCGGTTGGTTGGTTGGTTGGTTGGTTGGTTGGTTGGTTGGTTGGTTGAGGCACGGTCTGGATAACTTGCCCAAACTGGGTTTTGGTGGGTGGTTTTGTTTTGTTTTGTTTATAGTGGGGCTCGAACTCACGACTACGCTTATGCCTCTGAGCTAAATCCCCAGCCCAAACAGTTTGAACTTTGAGTCCTCTTGACTCAGCCTCCAGAGTGCTGGGATTATAAGCATGTACCACCACACCCAGCTAAACTTTCGATTTCTTTGAATAAAAAGAAATTAGCTGCTAAAGACAATGCTCTCTCCACTTTACCGGGGAGAGAGAAGTGAGTAATGGCCTCTGGAAATCGCTACCTGCCGTGCTCAGTGCTCAGGCTGCCCCGGCTCTCATCCCAGCCCCCCAGAGCCGGCCTGGATGCGAGCACAGGTGACCAGCGCAGGTGACCACAGCGGCGACGTCTCTGGCTGCCTGGCTCTGAGCGGGGAACCGGCTCTGCAGCCCGCTCGCCTGCCTGCCTGCGCGTCCTGCTTGTTCAGGCAGCTGCATGGGTTAATTCATGAGCAGAAAGCTCACTAGTTTTAGTTGGCTTTTCTGAAGGGCAATTATGTCTAAAAATGTAAGAGAAGCAATTTAAATAAGAAAAGGTAGACATTTCTATTCAAGCAGAGCGAAGCCAAATGGGCGGATGGATATAAAGAATGGATATAAAACAATAGAGGAAGCAGGCATCTTGGCAGGAGAGGAAAAGAGCTCCTTGGCAGATAGCAGAAATTAATTTAAAAATGTAAGTCTTCCAGGAGCCCAGGCCTTTAAATCAGCTTCCGCTGTTTCTGTTAAATGTCTCTTAAGAGTTTCAGTGCTTTTGAAACTGTGCATTCTTTACAAACTTACTGAGTACTACTGTGTTTAAAAGTATATTGCTTTAAGCCAGGTGTGGTGGTGCACGCCTGTACTCCCAGCACTCAGGAGGCTGAGGCAGGAGGATTGATGTGAATTTTAAAGACCAGCCTGGGCTCATAGTGAGACCCTGTTTCAAAAAGACCTTTTAAAAAAAAGTATATTGCCTTAATTTTTAACTTCTTATACAACATGGCAGTAATAGAATATAGTTGTGGCATTACTCAGGCAAGCACTTTTAGGGGTTTTTTTTTGCCTCATTTCTCATCCCTTTGGCCTCCCACAAACACACTTAAAATATACACAGCACACACAGCAGACACCAAAGAGAGCGAGCCTGGCCCAGAAGGGAGCTGGATGGTTCAGGGTCAGAAATACACAGTGGCAGAGCAGCAAAGGGAAGCCAGCCTGCCTGGGGGTGGGGGGCTGTGTGTGTGTGCGCGCCCTTGGGAATAGGGGAGCCCAGTGCCCTCCCAAAGTGGGATTGGGAGCAAGCAGAAGGAAGGATGCAAGGATGCAAGAGCTGAGGGTTTGCCCGCTTCCTCCCAGGCCCCGGCCCGGGTGAGCTGGGGAAGCAGCCGGCTGGAGCATGGACTTGCTTTCCAGCTGAGAGCGAGAGCCAGAACCCCCGCCCCCGGAACCCGAGTTCCAGAGGTGTAGAGGGGAGGGAGGGACCAGACACAGGGTTGGGGTGGGCCTTTGCTGAACCCTGGGCTGCTGCCTGGCGGGCTCCAGGCCAGGCCTGGGAGGAAACACTGGTGGACACAGGTGGATGAGAAGCAGCCTGGGTGCCCTTGAAGGTCAGTGGGTGTGGACCGCAGAACTCATCCATGACGTAGCAGAAAGACACAGAGGGAAAATATGATGTGTGACAGGGCGTTCACTAAGGTCATCTGGGCGTGGTGACACCCACCTGTGACCCTGCACTCGCACTCGGGAGCAAGGGATGGAGAGTTCAAAGCCAGCGTGGGTGTCCCAGGAAGGGAGGACGAACTCGGGTCCTCTGGCTGCTGCACACACCTCAGCGCCACACTCACCCGTGCGTGGCCCTCATGGTGCCATCTGGGCTATGCCATCCTGCCTGCGGCTGCCCTGTGACACCTCTGCCTTCCCCGTCCCTGTTAGCTGCCATGCGTGCCTGCGTGTGTGTGTATGCTCCATGTGTGAATAAATGAAGTATTTAACACCAAGAGGTATTATGGCACAGTGTCATTGGTCTTGACAGACGCCTCCCTCTGGTCAGCCACGTTTGCGTGGGCGCTCTCACCCCGCAGAGTCCCGGCTGTGACCACTCGAAGTGCGCAGTGGCCCCAGATCTGGAGGCCGCCCGAGCTCTAGCTTGCTTTTCATTTCCTTGTCATGAGACTGCTCAGGAAGACTCGGGATGAGGCCAGCAGCGTAATAAGCCCAGTGTGTTCATTTCTCTTTTACCTTTTCAGGCTGGAGTGAAAGGGACGCTGGGAAGATTAGTTGGAATATTCGAGGTGAGTCTGTTGACATCTTCATTCCTTGGTGTGGGAAGCAGGCGGGCAGGCAGAGCAGCCCCACGGCAGATCCTGTTCCCTCTCACCCGTCTCCTCCTGTGTCCATCCCGCCCCTGCCTGTCCTCCCGTCCTCCCAAGCTAGGAGGGCAGGCTGTGGAAGGAAGAGGGAGGGACAGGAGGCAGCCACAAAGGAGTGGATTCACGGGCCGGAGAGGGACGGGGGGACCCTGACCGCACCCCTACACAGCAGGCTGCTCTCAGTCTGGGGCTGTGTGTGTTACACTGTCAGGGACGTTTTCCTGAGACGGCAGAACCTCCCTGGGAAGCTCCAGATAGGGGAAGGAGAAGCAGAGTGCGTGTCGGACCTGGGCGCCCGCAGGAGTGGGCCTGGCCTGTTGCCAGGTGGTCAGAAATACGCGGGGCCGTGGGCGCGCTCAGCAGTGTGCCACTAACTCCCCCAGAACCAGGAGCGGAAGCACAGGACGTACGTGTACGTGCTCATTGTCACGGAAGTGCTGGAGGACTGGGAAGACTCGGTGAGCATCGGTAAGTCTCGCCCGCCCACCCAGCAGCCCTGCCGTGCCACTGGGCACCCCATGGAGGCAGAGGGAGAGGCCGGCTCGGCAGAGGCCTGGGTGCAGAGGCCCTGGGTTCCGTACTTGGTACTAAGGAAAACGGCATTCGTTGTACGTTGCGGGAAACTGTTGGCTTTGTGGATGAACCCTTAGCAGGTGTCCCCGGGTGCAGAGAAGTGGGGCAGTGGCTTCCAGCTCTGTCACCTAACCTGAGGTGCAGCTGCCTTTCTCATGCAGAGCCGTGTCCTCGAGTTCTCAATTCCCCTTGTGCATGTCTTTTGAACTAGCAGCTGGAGTGGTTCAGTTGGCTTAGGGTTTGACCTTTCACCTTAAAGGGCAGTCTGTTCCGGAAGAGCGTGATGTTAGTGGCATTTCTGCTTTAAAGAGGCTGATGGATAAAGTTCACCTGGCAACTGCGTCCCTTTTTGTCAGCGTGGCCCACATGTTCAGCTGGGCAGTCGTGGCCATTGGGTGCTGAGTGGCTCAGTGGTAATGAGGGTCCGTGGGTCAGTAAGCTTAGTGTGGGCGCATGGACCCTGGCACTGGGCCTGGAAAGGGGACAGAGGCAAGCGTGAGGTGGGAGTCATATGCCTGTGGTGCGGAGTTTTAAAGTCCCCTGCCCTGTTCACATCTGCAAGGGCTTTCCCTCCCGCCTGGGAGAGTCCACTGCAGGGCGCAGGGTGAAATGTGAGGACGGAGCCCTCTCTCTACGCCGCTCCTCCCCCGATGTGAGGCGCACTGGTTCCAGAGTCACAGCTGAGGGCCATGCTCAGAGAGGGGCCCAGGCAGCAGTGCGGGGCCACGTTAGAACGGGAAGCGGAGCTGGGCACACGCTGAGGCCGGAGGGCCTCAGCAGGACCAGCCTGGGCCGCTTAGCAAGACTCCAGCCCAGAGTTTCACATAACAGCGCTGGGGAGGTCACTCACTGCAGAGGCCCTGGGTCCAGCCTCAGAACTGGGCAAGATGAAGTTGAAATGGACAGCTCTGACCAGATGCCAGTTTTCACCTATTGGGGGGCAGGGAGGAAGGAAGGCAGCAGTGTCCATAGGGGTGCGAGAGACCACCCCACACACCAGCTGGAGTAGGCAGCGCTGGGGTGGAATGGCCTTTCCGGAAAGCAGTTGAGATGCTTTATTTCGGTAGTCCTTACGCTGGGGATCGTCCCCTGGGACACGAATCCCTTAACCGTCCAATCTAAACTCAGGATGACCAGAAATTGCTAAGAGGAAATATCAAAATGATTATTTTATCAGTACAAGAATTCAGTACAGGAATCGACTGGTGGAGGCGGGTGTGGTGGTGGGATGCCTGTGAGCCCAGCATTCAGAAAGCTGAGGCAGGAAGATTGCCCCGAGTTTGAGGCCAGCCTGGGGTACATAATGAATTCAAAACCAGCCTGAAATACATAGCAAAACCCTATCTAAAAATTCAAAACCAGCCTGAAATACATAGCAAAACCCTATCTAAAAATAAAAAAGAAAGTTAAAGGGGTGGGGAGTAGGTGAGGACACATCTCAGTGGGAAGGCCCTGGGTTTGATTCCTGGTTCCACCAAAAATAAAATAAAGTCTGCGTTGTGTGTGGGTGCTGTTCAGGTACGTCCCCAGGTTAACCGTCAAGGCAGACTTAGGAAATAGGTCCTGGTGACTGTCTCTGTTTTCTGCACGAGGAAGGTGGGGCCCCAGAGGTCAGTGCGTGCCCGTGGTGCCCAGCTCATGGGAGCCAGCGGTGTGCCCAGCTCCTAGCCATGGCACTCGGCCGGGCTGCCTTTGGAGAACTGGAAGCGTGATTTCAAGTGTGCCAGTGAGTTTCTTTCTCAGACGGTGGTAGAAGAGTGAGCATGCCACAGTGCTGAGGGCAGTGCTTTCTAGCTTGTGAGAAGATGGTGCTTGCCGGGTACGGTGCCCACACCTGTAATCCCAGCACTCGGGAGGCTGAGGCAGGAGGATCACTGTGAGTTTGAGGCCAGCCTGCACTGCCTAGTGACACCCTGTCTCGAACCAAAAAAGGAAAGAAGGAAAAATGAATGTGAGCTACATATTTTAAAAGTACTGAGAAACATTGACTTCATGTTTTCATGCGCTTTTTCTCCAGACAGACTCGGAAACCTCACTGCTACCGCGTATACTACTGTCTTTTCTCTGCCCTCACAGGAAGGAAAAGGGAGTGGTTTAAAATAGAAGAGGCCATAAAAGTGCTGCAGTATCACAAGCCCGTGCAGGCATCGTACTTTGAAACGTTGAGGCAAGGCTACTCCGCCAACAACGGCACCCCGGTCGTGGCCACCACGTACTCGGTGGCTCCTCAGAGCTCCATGTCGGGCATCAGATGACTGAAGACACCCGCGAGCCGCGGAGCTGGGCCCTGGACTGCAGCGCGGCCCTCCTGGCTCTCCTGCCCCGCAGCCTCCTGCTGCTGCTGCTGCTCCTCCTCCCCTTCCTCCCCCCCCTCCTCCTCGGGGCAGCGGGTGGCCAGCTTCCCGGTGCGGTGTTGTGATGGGCTTTTTCTTCTTTCCCTGGAGGGGTGGGGGCTGGGGGCTGGGCGTGTAGTCTGTAAGTACTTTTGTGCATGATCTGTCCCCTTTTCACACTGCACCCCCTGAAGAGAGGCAGACATCTTCCCCCGTTCTCAAGCCTCCCTATTTGTCTCATCTGGCCCTGGCCAGACGTTTTCTTTGATTTTTAAGAAACTTTTTTTTTTTTTATTAAAAGATACCAGTGTGAGATGAACCTTTTCCAGAATCTGTGCTGTGCCATGCCGTCCAGCCCAGTGGGTTGGCGCTGTCACTGCAGGGTACATTTATCTACACGTCGTATACCGCACATGTAATATGTAAATAAATGACTTGGGAGACTCACTGTTTAATACTTCGGGGGGGTTGTTTTTGCTTTTTAGTTCGGGGTATTTCTAGCATGGAAACCCTCAGAACTCACTTCGGTTTTTGTTTTTGATGCTACAGTTAGGCCAGTCCCTAGCGCAGACTGTGGTTCTAGGGTGACCTTCAGAGTGCTCCCCGGCCCCATGGCCTTCTCCGGAAGCTGTGTTTCCATGCCAGGCGTGAAGCAGGAGGAACCTGTTTTCTTTCTACCAAGCCAGAAGCAGTGGCCTTAGCCCAGACCCAGCGAAACAGTGGTGGAAGCTGAGTTCTACCCTCTGTGTAGTGGGCTTTGCATTGGAGCCTCGGGATCACGTCTCCAAAACGAACACAGCGTGCAGTTTCCACCCCCGATTCAGAATCTTCCACCCCGCCTCGCCTCACCTGCTGTGCCACTCACGCTGTGCTGAACCAGATGTCGCCCTTACCCTGACTCGCCCACTGTCACAGCCCCAGGAGCCCGGGACAGGGAGCGGGTGTCTGTCCTCGCAGCACTGGAGCACAGCCCCGGCGTGCGCAGAAGCAGTCGCCTGCTGTCCTCTGGGCTGCGAAGACGCAGGCCGAGCGGTGAGGGGGAGTTGCGCAGTCCTGGACACCAGGCCACGCACCGTGGGTTGCTGAGGTCGCGTTGGCTTTGACACAGGTGTTACGGTGCAGGTGTCCGTGTGTTGTCCGTTGGGAAGCGGGAGGGTTTGGTGGGGGGGCCAGAGCTGGGGGAGCAGAGTAGAGAGACGACGCCACTGATCCTGGCTCTGCGTGGAGGTTGTCACTCTTCTGTTAGTGACATCTCCCCTGTCAGACACAGCCAGGATGTGAAGGGACACTTCCTTAAAGATTCTGATAAATAGCCCAGCTTTACAAAGCTTCTGCCTTTCCTCCCTCCAGAGGGATGCCTGTGGTGGCCCCTGTTGTTTAGTTTTGAGAGTTTTTAGGGTCAGCAGTAGGGGAGCTGTAAGTGTCGCACTGTGCTCTCAGTTTGCGTTCTCTGTCCCAGCCTTAGACCTGGAGCCAGAGGCAGTGCCCGAGGTTCCCAGGGGAGGGGTTCACTGTCCATAGGTCCTGCTTACAGCAAACGCACAGCCTCGAGCTGTATTTAAAGTTCTGCCAAATAAATAAAGGGGAACTAAAATAATTTAATTTCTACATAAAATCCGAAATACGCAGCTTGCAGATAATTCTGCTTCATGTGTGGATTGAAAGTGCCCAGGGCACCGCCGGGTAGTGAAGAGGCTCTGCTTTGGCGGTGGTAGTCATGCATGTCCGGGGCCTGAGGGTGTTCTTCGGGGCGTGTGACAGTGCCTCAGGTCCGCTTGTAACGGGGCTCTCTGGGTGGAGAGGGCAGCTGCACCGAGCTGCGTGGCGGGGAGCCGGGGGCGGGTGCCCTCTGCCTCAGCCCGCACAAGGACCCTTTGTCAGGCGGTGCCCGGCACTGCACCCTGAGGCTAGCGAGCGCACCCGGGTTTTTCCTCTCTGGCGCCGTCAGTGGCGTGGCCGTTCTTACGGGTCTGGTTGGAGTCCTTTTGTGCCACGTTGGTTGGGCTTGTGGTTACAGGACCCTTTATCTCTCCAAGAAAGCCAGAAGTATGCAGAAACTCCTCCGCATGAAGAACAGTTCTTTGGCGGGAGCCCTGCTGCCAGTCCCTGGTCCTGGTCTGCCCAGCCTGGATTCTGCGTTACTGAGTCTCCTCACGCACGGGGGCGACAGCAAGGGGGTTTTTCCTGTTTTCTTTTCTTTCTGGTTCGTAAATTACAGCCACTGGGGAAATGCCATTGAGGTCATGTGATCTTTTTGGACCACAACCTATTGGGGGGGGCAGAGACAGAGGTGGGGAGAGGGAGATTCCCAGGGTTCAGCTGTAGCTGATGCCCTGTGGCTGCCATTAGGCCAGGACAGCTCGAGAGCTGGCAGTGTCGTTCCCACAAGTGTCCAGCCCCGGCTGACATGCACCGGTGGGCTCCTCGCTGTTGAGCCATCTGGCGGGGTCAAAGGGTAGGGGTTTCCTTGCTCAGAGGCCCCTGAGTGGTGGCACTGCAGGACTTCTGCCCCTGCCCTGTCTGCAAAGCCCTGGAACCCGGGCCTCAGGGGAGTAGAGGCCACTGCTCACCGAAGGTTGACAGCCGTTTTGTGAACGTGTAGCTACACGGACAACTTCCTTCACAGCGAAGAAACATTTCATTTTGATGTTAAAGAGCCCATGCGATATCCCTGAGCGCTACCTAGAAGAGCAAGGCCGCCCTTTGTGGGTTTTTTAGACATACCTATTCCTGGTTGTGTCGCAGGAGGATTGGACTCAGGACTGGGTGCTTGCCAGGCAGGCGCTTATGCCACTGAGCTAAATCCCCGGCCCCTGTGGGGTTTAAAAGGAAAAAGGTTACAGAGCCATGCGTCTCTTCCCCAGTCCTCGTCTCTCCTCTTGTGCCCCACCCCTGCTGCACCCCACACAGACCTACCTCCCTCTGCTGAGTCCCCTTTTTACTAAAAGAACTTCCCTGAGCCATGTCACTCTTAACTGTCACAAGCATTTAATAACCACATGGGATTTTTGCCACAGCTGTATGATTTTAATAGTTCTCAAGTGTGGTTTGAACCTAAGTGGAGGTTAGTTAGGCTAAGAATCAGGGAAACCCCGGGAGAGACCTCCTCAGTGGCGCTGGTGCTTTGCTCTAAAAGAAATTACAGTTGGCAAGAGTTACACTGCTTTGTCCTGGTTCTCTCTGTGCTTCCGAAAATAATCCAGGTCTTTGTGAGAAACAGGTGAGAAACAGCAGGCTGGGGCGGGACGTCCTGCGGTGGCGAAGTGACCCTCTCCGAGCCTGGGTGGTGGGGACTTGGGAGGTCACCCAGCTCGGCCGGCTCCGCTTGCCGGTTGCTGGCGGTGCTCTGGAGCCCTGGTGGTTGCAGCCTGGTCGCTGGGCGCCCTCCTGGCTGTGTTCAGCCTTGCCTTGGCCACCTGTTGGCAGCGGGTAGGGTCACTTCTGGGTTCTAGGTGGGCTTCACGAGGGAGGCCTTGCTGCCCACCAGGGTGGGTTTCTCCTGGTCCCCTGAGGTGTCGCCTAAGGAACTGAGACCCTGGAGACTGAGGTAAAAGTGAGCTGGGGAGCAGTGATTGCGCCCCATAAAGCTAGCTGGGGTCCCCCTCCTCCAGAAGCCAGCACTCAGACTCCGGCCTCTGGCGGGGTGGCCCCACATTGGGCCCTGTTTTTACACTGGCCCCAGAACCTGTGGTAGCCAGTATCGTGCAGGGATCCGAGAAGCCCGACCCCGCCGCCTGGGAAAATGGTGCCCCTCACCCCCAGAGTAATTGCAGTCCCCCTAGGGTTACTGGGTAAAAAGAGCAAACTGACTGGCGTGGCTTCTGGCGTGCTGAGGCCCCCAGCCGCATCTGTCTCCTGACGCGAGGCTTTTGAAGTCAGTGTTGTGGCTCAGGCTTTTACACTGATCATGTGGTGAACTGGAGTTTGTCTAGGAAGTGAGGCTGTCCCCTTGGGGCGCGATCCCCAGGAAGGGGGAGGCCACAGGACTCAACGCAGCAGGCCAGGGGCTTTGCTGAAAAATAAGGGTCCGTTTCTAGAAGGGCGGGAGACAGTTGTGTAATCACCCCAGGTTTTCTTGGGTTTGTATTCGTAGTTTTGAGCCTCAGGACTTACTGGCTTCTCACCAGGCAGCAGCAGAAAAGGTGGCATTGTCGTTTGTCATTTTATCAGCTTTGGCCGGTGATGGGCTCCTCCTCCCTCACTCCACCCGCAGGAGGGCACGCTTGAGGAGCCAGGGACCTTGGGTTGGAAGATGTTCGTTCTGGCCCGGAACAACTTCCTGCTAAAGTGCTCTCTATCTAGGGAGCTCAGAGTAGCTCGGCAGTCCCGGTAGCCACTCTTCCAGGCCTGAGCGCTATCCTACCCAGGATTTGGAAAGAGCTTTGCAGCCCTTAGGAAACGAGCAGGCTGCTTGTGCTTGTGGGCCCAGCCTGAGGCCCTCTGCTGTGGGACGGAAGGAATCCACAGGTAGCAGTCCTGCCCTGAGCCTCTCCGGCCAGCTCTTTTTTTTTTTTTTTTGGTACCAGGGATCGAACTCACGACCTCGAGCTTGCAAGGCAGGCACTTATGCCACTGAGCTCACTCCCCGGCCCTCTGACCACCTCTTGCCCCCTGAGAGGAAGCTTTCCAGGCCTCTAACTTAACGCCGTCGTTGTGGAGAAAGTGTGTTACTAATAAATGACCCAAAGGACATCTAGTTTTGAACGCTCAGTGTAAGACGTGTGACTTGTATCAGGGAAAGTCCACACTGATGTCAGGGAACCTGGGAAGCAGCAGGACACAAGGGTCTCCGGGTAGCAGGTCTGAGGTTCGGCCTGGCAGGCTTGCAGGGTGCCCAGTGCAGGGGGGACCTGAGGTCTTTCTCAGGGAACCCACACACAGCCTGCGTCCTGCCAAGAGTGCGCTGGAAGCCGGGGGGAGGACGGCAGACACCTGCACCCGCCTTGCAGCTGGAAGTCTCCTCCTTGGCCGAGGGAGTTTTGCTCAGGATTTCCCAGTGCAACTATCCCTCAGCATGGCCAGCTTGCTGCCAGCCTTTCGCCCAGTCCATGAGCGCCCCGGCCTCTCACGCCCCTGTGTGAGCAGAGGCGGGCGTGTTGCTCCACGGACAGAGGTGGGGCCTGGTTAGAAGAGGAAGTGGTCACCTGTCAGGGAAGAAACAAGCCCAGAGACATCGTGTGACCGCCGGGTCTGCCCGCCGTTCGCACGAGAGGCAGGCTTACAGGCGTGTCTGCCTGAAGACGGGCGGCTGCCGTTGGCCTCGTGCTTGGCTAAGGAAGTCAGGGTGCTTGGGGTGTCAGGGACTGTGGGACGAGAAGGACGCGTGCCTGGTGTGGCCAGCGGGGCCTGGTTTCAGGATCCACCCCGCACCCTTGCAGTGACCGGAGCGGGCAGGCTGTGTGCAGCGCAGGCAGCCGTGGCTCGAGCAGGGCTGTCCTCACTGCAGTCACCGCACCCCGCTTGTCCACCTCAGTGCCCATGGAGCCACCATGCCGAAGGGCGAACCAGACGCACTTCTCCCCTCTTGAGGACCATGCAGCTGGGACGCCCCCACAGCCATCACAGTCACAGGATGCGCTGAGGTTAGTGCGCCCCGAGACAGAGGCCCCAGCCCTCCTAGGGCGCAGACAGTGTAGCCCAGATGCCAGTGGCCGGGTCTAGTCACGTCTCCAGAACCGAGCCGGAGCCACAGGCCTTTCCGAAGTGTGAGGGGCGGGGACCGAGTGGCGTCGAGGGAGCCTCAGCCTCCCCACTCAGTGCGGGACAGGACTGGCTTGTGCTCCACAGGAGTCAGGGTTCCCCGGCCTATGTGCTCCTGGTCTTTCCTTTACATTTTTTTTGTTTTGTTTTGTTGTTTCCCAAACAGCCTGGCCTAGCAGTGCCTGGGCATCTTGACACTGGCCAGTGGCCCTGTCGCTGTCAGCAGTGGGATGCACCCTGAGAAGGGGGAGGGCGAGTCCCCTGCTTCCCTTCCCCAGGGCCGGCGTTCTCGGAGTCCTCGCCACCTTCCCACAGGAGCCCCCTGCATGCGCCTAGGAGAAAGGGCCCGTGTGGCCCAGGCCTGGTGACACAGGTGCCTGCAGGGGACAGGCAGCCTCGCCTGGAGAGAGTGCTTGGTCGTGTCGTCCCCCCAACCCCCCGCACCCTGCTGGACTGTGCTGCTCCCCACCCCACACCTTTCTGTAAGGAGATCCTGTAGTCGTGTGCACTGGCCCCAGGTGTGCGGACCAGGTCCCCCTGAGCCGCGTGGGAGGGAAGGTGTCAGAGCTAGAGGCTGTAATCTTGTGCCAACCAATAAAAAGCAGTATTTCACACACACCGGTCAGCGTCTGGTCTCTCCTTTCTAGAGGCTTCCCGTGAGCCCTTCCTGTCAGTTGTCTGACGTCACCACACTCCTCTGCCAGGTTCCCAGAGGTCACTTAGAGTTCCAGGGTGACTGGTGAAGGGTCACTGCCCCAGGGAAGCCGGGGCGCTTTGGCTCTGTCCTGTGCCAGGTGTGAAGACAGGGCCAGCCCCCCAACCCCAGGAGGCTCAGCACCCCACAGGTGGAAGGAGAAGGGGTGTGTCCAGGGTGGGGGAGCACAGGGGGACATGCTGTGCTGTGTGTTTGGAGCCATGCGGTGGGGAGGGCTTGCAGGGACCCAGGCGGTGGGGCGGTGTGGGGCGTGGCACCCTGAGCCGTGTGTCCCCCAGGCCGGGCCGGGCCAAGAGCAGCCTCAGGTGCAGTGAGGACCAGCGCGATGGGACCAGATCCTGCAAGGCTAGGAGACCGGGGTCCTGGGATGTCAGCCTGCTTCCCGAGGAGGGGTCGGGGCGCTGTGAGGGCCACCTCATGTGAGGCTGCAGCCCAGAGGCCTGTTGTGGCCTGATGTGACCCATGGGTCCTGGAGCCGCTTGTCTGTGTGACGGCAGGCGTCGGAGTGAGCTGGCCACTGCTTAGTATCCTGCCAACCACAGTCCGGCAGGGCTGTCACAGGCTTCCCCCCCACGCCCAGGCCCTCATGTGGGTGGGTCTGTTTTGGGGTTGAACCCAGGGCCTTCACTGAGCCGCGCTGACCTTTCTTGTGCTGGATCAGGGCTCGCTAAGCCGCCCTAAGCTGGGCTCAGACCTGGCAATCCTCCTGCTCAGCCCGTGGAGTGCTGGGATTACGGCCGCCCCACGTGCCGCCGCCTCCGAACATCCCGGCCCGCAGACTCCTGCCTCCTGCTCTCCCCAGGACCTGCGTGATGCGACTGCACACACTCAGGAAACCGCCTCTGGCCACCTCGGACAGTGCCTGGAGTGTCCTGGAAACTCGCTGCTGGTCACTTCCTATGTGGTCATTCTTAATTTTATTCTAGGGGTGCAGTGCAAGACATGGGGTTTTCTGCAGCCTCTGGGACTTGGGCCTGGAGAGAGAAATCCAGAGGCCCCCGAGCTCTCAGGCATGGGTGGCAGGAAGTGCG
The DNA here is from genome assembly GCA_004027295.1 of Dolichotis patagonum. NCBI lineage: Eukaryota > Metazoa > Chordata > Mammalia > Rodentia > Caviidae > Dolichotis > Dolichotis patagonum. The sequence goes on along the minus strand of PVJX010033456.1, from coordinate 2,381 downwards.
CCTCCTGATGCAGTGGGGGCCAGGGGGCCGCTCGGGACCTCGCTGTGCTGGCTGCCGTCCCTGAGGCAGCTTTGGCTGCTTTCTGGTTCCAGGCAGAGGGGGGTGTGATGAGCGCGTTTTCTCTCCCAGGCCTTGTGGCCCCGCCGGCATCTCAGCAGCACCTGGAAGAGAGCCGGGAGGCTGCGATGTGCTGAGCCCAGGACACCCCGTCCTCAGAGGCGCCTGCTGGGTGACAGATGGCGTGATACGGGAGCAGAGACAGCCAGGAGGGAGGCGGGGCAGTAGCGCTGAGGACGACGCCACAGGGTGGGCTTGGGGACCAGGGCCACCAAGAGGGGCAGGACAGACAGCCCCAAGGCTCTGTGCCGGACAGCTGGCCGGGCACTGCTGCTGGGTCAGGGTGCAGGTCTTGGCCCAGCTGTTGGCAAGCTCTGGGGCCTCTGACGAGTCACCATCACTGGCTGCTGGGAGTCAAAGGAAGCAGGGTGCTGGGCTTGGTGGCACACACCTGTAATCTCAGCTCTCCAGGAGGCTGAGGCAGGAGGGTTGTAAGTTTGAGACCAGCCTGGTAACAGTGAGACCTTGTCTGGAAAAATAAAAAGGGTGGAGTGTCCACTGGTAGAGCACCTGTGGAACCCCTCCCCAGCACTGGAATCTGTCACCAAAGTTGGGGTGCAATCCTGGGGTGGTGGCTAGCTGTTTGGGAGATGTCAACACCCATGCCAGGTTCATGAGATGATACAAATAAAGCTGTAGCCTACCCAGATAATCTCAGTGCAGAGAAAACGCAGACAGAGAAGCCCAAGTTGGGGACTGGCTCCTTCCCAGAGACGAGGGTGTCATGGGGTAGGATCCTGGGGCCAAGGGCTTGGCTGGCTGCTCAGCCTCCAGAGCAGGGAGGAAGCTGGGGTCCAGTGGCTTGGTGGGGACGTGTGAGCCAGCGGGGTGGGGGTAAGACCAGCACGGCCCCAGCCCTGCGCCTGGAAGCTGAGGGCACCATCCTGGTGTTGCGGGGTCCAGCCCTGCTCACAGCTCTGCCCTCGGGCCTCACAGCACTGCTGCCCACAGAGGGAAAGCAAACCAAGGCTCCAGGAGCAAGGTGACTTGATCCACAAGTCACACCCATGCGTAGTGGCTCATGCCTGTCATCTCTTTTTTTTTAATTTTATTTAAATAGAAAAAAAACAAAAAGCAGAATAAAGGGTAGCAACAATACACAATTCCAAGGAAAAAAGGAAAAAAAGAACAACAAAAAATCCTAGGAAATTATTACTTGACAAATTACATACTGACTTCTTGGAAATAGCTGCTCAAATTACAAAGTTAAAACATGTAAAGTAGACATTCAAACAGTGAGACTGTTAACAGTTCTGCTCCATGATCTCACAAAAACAGCAATATGGTCATCCATCTTACCCGCTCAAATATACATGCAATGATATCAAAAGGGTAAAATTAAACACAACAAAACAGAACAAAATGGATCACAAAGAAAGCAACGTACGAGACATAAATTTCAAAACTAGACAATCGGAGATATTCACTCTATCATATTGACTCTTGTTTTCTTCCAAATAGCTGTCCATATTGTCACATACAGGGAATTCACATGAAACAACATGGTATGGAATTGATCTGAGCAGGACGAGGAGGGCGTTTCAGGTCTTCAAGACCAGACATTAGGGAAGCCAAGAATGGCTGTCATAGTATCTCTCATTCTCCTCAAAACAGCTGTCCATATCCTCATATGTGATGAACTTAAACAAGACAAAGCAAGCTAAAATCACTTTGAACAAAAAGTGATAGTTTTGCTGGATTTCACATCATGACATTATGGAATCAGCACTGGGTATTGTAGTGTCTCTTTTTCTTCAAAGTAGTTCATTTCAACATGTGTTATCTAGTTGGTTCTTATAAACTGTTTATAAGCTCTACACATGCATGAGTCTCTACATGTATGTCTATCCTTTCTGTATTAGAGGTAAAAACAAAACAAAGCAAGATAAACAATTCCTAGAAAAGCATGACGCAAAAAAGTCACATAAAACCACAAAACTAAGTGATCTACAATGGTTACCATGATGTCTCAGCAGTATATAACAACATTAATAAAAACAAAGCTTTGGAGACATTATAAGACTTCAAAAGCAAGTAATAATCAAACCAGAGTGGGTATCTTAGTGAATCTTGTCATCTTCAGTGTAGTTGCCTATACTCTTAGACTTGATGCTATCAGTCATAACAGATTTAAATAAAATCAGTCAATACAGAGTAGCAATCTAACAAACCAGATTCAAATAAGATCAGTCATAATAAGACAGTATAAGTTATAAAGGGCTTCAGATTAAGTTGATAGGAAATTAGGGATGATTACCATAATA